>PVJN01055060.1:0-13210 GCA_004026805.1 Lasiurus borealis | reverse complement strand
AGTCCATACAAAGCTGAGCTTATATACTATGTGACAAGCAACAGGGTTATACAGAGTTTTATTTCCTCATTCCTGCACACATCTCACAATCTACAGACTCCGCATATTTCTGGTTACCATGGGGTTACGATAATGGATGGGACTGATGGTTATCTCTGGGTTAGTTTCTGGAGACATCGGGACCATGTCTCCTGTTGCAGTTTTGCTACAGGCTGTCTTGTTACACAAGATTATCAGCCTGCACCTGGATTACAGCATCCTAGGAGTTTATGCTCTGTTCTCAACCCTGAGACTGTAATTACAGGATGTAACTGGGGGATATGATTTTAAGCTGAGCTGTGTTAACTCCGGCCCAATCCTGATTTTTGCAACCTTACACTGTGACTCTATTGGTTTATTGGGGAGGTCTCCCCAAATAAACCTGGCATTGTGGAAAGACACTAACTTGTGTGAGTGACTCTTATCCAGGATGCTGGATAAGGCATAAGACAATATCTTATGCCTATGTAAACATAAACTGTTGTAAATATTAGTTGATGTTGAATGAGACAGTAAGATTTGCATAGGTGGAGAGAGGAGGCATTCTAGAGGAACAAGCACAAGTGAGAAAATGTATGGTTTGTTCTGCCTCAGGATTTTTACCCTTGTGGAAAATGCGATCACTGAAAAAGAATTTTAATATTTATTCGTTGTTTGCAAGAACTACGTCGCAGGAAGGAAATTGGAGGTGTGTTCACTAATGTAGGCAAATTACCACCACACTGCAATTCCTTAACATATAAAATTACAGGATCCAGTTTACATACCTAGGTTCTCACCCTCCTCCCCAGTTGCCTTGTGGTTAGCAGGGGAGGAAATGCATCATAATAGGGATCAGGGTGGGGGAAGGGAGAGCTCTGTGGTCAAAAGTTTCTAAGAATTCTTGGAAAGGGGTACTGTTAGCTTATAGTTGAAAAAGTCACACAGTTGGTCAAGTGAAGCACTGAGGAACTATCATTTACAAGCGATCTTAACTTTCTCCAACAACTGGCATAGTACTGCTTTCATTCAACAAATTCATTTGTTCAACAAATATTCTGAGTGCCCACTCTGAGAAGGGCGTTTTTCTAGGGGAAATTGTACACACGAAAGTTGAAAAAAAGTAGGAAAAATATATACCACAAGAATACTGACCAAAGGAAAACTGGCCTAGCTCTAACTGGTTTGGCTCAGTGGATAGAGCGTTGGCCTATGGCCTGAAGGGTCCCAGGTTCAATTCCAGTCAAGGGCACATACCCGTGTTGCAGGCTTGATCTCCAGTGTGGGCATGCAGTTGGCAGCCTATCACTGATTCTCTCTCACCATTGATATTTCTATCCCTCTCAATTCATCTCTGAAATCAATAAAAATATATTAAAAAAAGAAAAAGAAAGCTGGTCTAGCTATATTGATATAAAAAATACACTTTAAGGCAAAAATATTTCTAGTAGGTCACTTCATAATGTTGAAAATGTTCATCAGGAAGTGTCACAATTTTATTTCTGTATGCTCTGAATAACAAAAAAAAATAGAATTATAAAGAAAAATAAATCCACAATCATAGTAGATATGGAAAAGTTAAATTTTTTTACCATCCCTTTTCTGCCTACATCTTTGCATTGCTCATTCCCTTCCTTTTTTCAGATATCTCCTTAGAGAGTTATTGTCAAGTTATTTAATTTAAAATAGTTTATAATTCTTTATAGAATATATATGTATATGTTCAATGTTATTCATTTGCTTATTAATTTCTCCCCTACTAAATGTATTCCATGAAGACATTTCATTCACCATGAAATATCTGGTTCCCTGAACAGTTTATGAATAAATGAATAATTAATAATTAACAATTGTTAGATATTTCTGTGTATAGTAGTCCTCCCTTATCTATGGGGGATATGTTCCAAGACCCCCAGTAGATGCTAAAAACCATGGGTAGTAACAATCCTATATATACTGTTTTCTGCTATTCAGACATACCTATGATAAAGTTTAATTTATGAATTAGGCATAGTAAGACATTAACAATAACTCATTAAACATTTATACTCCATAGTAAGTGTTATGCAGATGTGGTTTCCTCTCTCAAAATCTTGTTGTACTGTACTCACCCTTCTTGTGATAATGTGAGGTGACACAGTGCCTAAGTGATGGCATAAAGTAAGGTGAATGCAGTTGGCATTATGACACAGCATTAGGCTACTATAAAAGTTACTTGAATACAAGCACTATAATGCATGACAGTCAATCTGATAACCAAAACGGCTGCAAAGTGACTAACAGTCAGGTAAAGGATGGCTCACATCCCTGGATGACGTGAAACAGTGTGAGATTTTATCATGCTTATAATCAAAACTTAATCAAATTTTTATATCTGGAATTTATTATTTAACATTTTTGAATTATGGCTAACTGTAACTAAAAGCACAAAAAGTGAAACTATAGATAAGAAACTTTAAATGTATTATCTTAATTCTCCCAACACTCCTTTATTTATTGTAAGCAGTAAGCCTTTAACTCAATCAGGGATAGTGCCTCCTTGTGAGTCCTTGGCATTCCACTGAACATCGGAATCCACCATAGTATTGTGGATGAAAGGGGCCACATGCTAACTTGACAAGCTCAGGGAAGGCCTGCATGGTGGTCTTGCAAACTCAGAAACCTAAAGTAAGCACAAAGGAAGGTCTGAAATTGAACTTTAATTAAAAGCAGTTTATGGTGGGTAGTTACATCCTAGGCCAGTATCCTCACGGACAAGTTCAACCTTTATCTTAATTGAGCCTTTAGGTCTTTTTGCATCTATAATAAATAACATACCCTTTGAAATATCTAGGTATCTTATAACTTCCCTTTTTCTCGACGCCTTGGGGTACAAACTACTGTGCTGGGGGCCAGGACAGATACCACAAATTCCTTCATTATCATGTTAATTTTCTTGCGCCCACCTAAGTATGTGCCTATCTTTTTACTTTTTATCCAATCCCAGGGGTTTCCCCGTTTTACTTTCTCCCACCTCTCTAGTCTATCACCAATAGATTTCATGTAACCCACCTACGTCCCTTTCCTTCAATTGCAATGTATAAATACAGATGTAACCCACCATTCTCCATTCTCCAGAGCATTATCTCAATTCATGAGGTTCTGCTTCCTTGGCATATGGCGACAGTTTGGCTCAAATAAACTAAAAATTCTTTACAGATTTCAATGTTTTTTTACATTAACAGAATCTTGTTATATAGGGATATGATGGTTTATTCATTCAGTAAAGATATCCTGAAATGCCTATGAGGCATTATGTGTTAAAGATGCAATGATGAGGCGGTAATGGAGTGGTTGATTTCATGTGATTTTTATATATAATTAGGGCAGAAGACATTTAATAATTCTTGTATAATTAATTATTTAGTTATAATTATTTTATTATCAGAAGGAATAAGTTAAGGTATTTATGATACTACATAACTGGAGAAACTGACAGAGTCTGGGGATTCAGAGATGGTTAATTGGAGTAAGTGACATTTGGGTTGAAATTCATTTTTACTCCTTTCTCAGATTTCAAACTAAATATTATGAGCACTCAGGCACAAAGTGAGTAAGATGCATCATGGTAAAAGATTAAAGAAAACTTTTATTAATGTATGTACGTCTGAAATGTAAAGAGATAAAAAATATATAATACTATGCCTAAGAGATGTAATTATAAATGTTATCAAATAGGCAGTTAAAATTAAAATTTTCCTGTTTCAGAATTGTTCTTACAAATGATTTGTTAATATAAGGATCTACTGAGGATTCATTCACTACATTTGGTTGAGTTTTATTTTAAATCTTTTAAAAGAAATATTTCACCACCTCTTTTTTTCCTGCTTGAATTTATTTATTCAAAACAAAACAAATAAAAAAACTGGGTAATTTGTTCTGTAGAATTGCCCTTATTTAGGATTTTCCTGGTTACATTCCCATGGGGTTATTTAACATGTACCTCTCTCTGGCTCTTAAATTTTCTGGAAAAACTGGTAATTAGGTATAGATATTTGTTCAGATTCAGGTTCAATTTGAGGAGAACAAGAAGGTTTCATTGGTGTTGTATATGTCTGAAAAAATCAAATCAGGAGACACATAAGCCTATTTGCCTTTCCTTTTGTGATGTCATTGAACACCAGGGTTTCAGTAGGGATAGCAGATTGGTAATATTTTAATTTTACCATTTCTTCTTCATTTATTACCTGGAATATTTCCCTTTAGAGAAACTTTCTCTGATCTATTATTTCCTCAGATTACCCTGAAGTGCAATTCTTCCAGAGAAGGCAAGATAAATGCTTCATCCATTTTCTTCATTTAGTTTCTGTTTTCAGAATAATGTATTGGTACCCTAGCATTCTTCATAGGCATCAAAGAAATGTTTTTTTGTTTGTTTGTTTTTCTGATGTTGTTAATATCATATGGACTCTAGATTTTTACAAATTTAATGTATTCCAGTAAAAAATCTATTATACATATTTGTTGTTTCCAATAATATATGTTGGGCAAAATAAAAAATTTAAATACATACATAATTTTGGTTATACAATACCAATATTATTACTAGCAATATGATTATAGAAAACACTAGAGGCCTAGTGCATGAAAATTCATGCATTGGAGGGGGAGTCCCTCAGCCCGCCTGTCCCCTCACAGTCCGGGAGCCTTAGGTGACCCAGTGATCAGGAGAAGGTGGTGCCCCATCACACTTCTGCTGCTGCCACTGATGCCAGTGCAAGCCTCAGCTGGCCTTCATTACTAAAGCCTTGGGTGGCCCTGAGTGGCTCGGCAGCCAACATCTGAGGCTTGCTTGCACCTTGGGTGAAGCTGGGCAGCCAGCTTCCGAGGCTTGCCTGCGCCTTGGACTGCCTCTGGGTGGCTGAGGGGTTGAGGGGACTGGGGGACTCTGGAGGCAGGTGTGCAGAGCAGCTGGGCCAACCTGGGTGCGAGCTTGGCCTTGCCATGCACCTGCTGCCTCGGTAGGGCTGAGGGGACTGGGTGCTGCCATCTTGTGGCTATGGGCATGGCCATCTTTGAGGGTTTGGTAGTCAATTAGCATATTCCCTCCTTATTGGCTGTGTGTGCTGCCATCTTTTACAATGGCATGAGAGTCAATTAGCATATTCCCTCTTTATTAGATAAGATAATATTTATCTGGAATTATTTTGTCCTTAGGATAATACCCAGTCAGGACATATAAATGTGATATTGTCACTTATAGTAATAAATATTTATTTGGTCCCCTTTCCTATTACTGGCACAGAGTTCCTAAAAGTCTTGGAATTTTTCAAGTGATAAGAGGACTAAAAATATCTTTTGTGATAATATTTGGACTTTGACCCTGATTCCTGAAACTGAGTTCCTGAAACCTTTGTAATTTCCTGAGTGGTAGGAGTGTCGTCTGTTTTTTTTTTTTTTTTTTTTTTTAATTAAATCTTTATTACTCAAATTATTACATTTGTTTCTCTTTTTTCCCCTCCATACCTCCTTCTACCTTTACCTCCCTCCCGTTGATCTCATCCATAGGTGTATGATTTTTGTCCAGTCTCTCCCTGAACACCACTCACCCCTTTCCCCCTGAGAATTATCAGTCCACTCACTTTCTGGGCTCCTGGTTCTATTATATTCACCAGTTTATTCTGTTGATCAAATTTTTAATTCACTTAATTTTTAGATTCACTTGTTGATAGATATGCAGTTGGGATGTTTTGTCTCCTGCCCTCTTGTGAAAGCCAGCGGCACAATCAGCAGTCGGTCTTCTGCGCACAGTGCTGTGCATGCCGCCTAACTTCTGCCCTCCTGCGACTTCCCCAAATTTCCGTGCACTTCTCCCTTTTCACAGTCCAAACTCCCCCCAGATGAGTTTCAGCTGGACCCGGGGTTTTGTGTCATAGGATAAGGGGTTCAATGCTGTTGGGAGTCTCTCGCCAGAGAAAGCCAGCCAGGTACTCTGGCACCCACTCTCTTCACAGGCGTGTCTCCGTACCTCAGCTTTTTGCAGCTCCTCTGGGTCTCTGTGAGCCCCTCTCTTTCCTTCTAGTTGTAGAATTTCCACTCAGCCTGCTTTCCTGTGGTTCTGGATGATGTCTCTTCTGTCTTTTAGTTGTAGTTTTGAAATTATTGTCCATCTCTTCTGATAAGGCAACTCTGGGTGAACTTCTAGATTGTTCCTGGATGACAGCTGGTCTTTGGAACAACCAAGCCATGATGGAAAGCTTGGAATTTTTGGCCCTGCTCCCCATTTGCTTGAGAGGGAGAATAGCTAAAAATTGAATTAATGATAGACCAGAGAGTTTCCAACTCTGTGAATGCATCCATGTACCGGGAGGACAACACACCCCAATTCCATGGAGACTGAAGCTCCTCTACCTGGGATCCTCCTAGACTTTTCCCTATGTATCTCTTCATCCGCATCCTTTATCATATTTTTTTTTAAAGAGAAACTTCATTTTTATTTATTTTTAAAAAATATTTTATTGATTTTTTACAGAGAGGAAGGGTGAGGGATAGAGAGTTAGAAACATCGATGCGAGAGAGACATCGATCAGCTGCCTCCTGCACGTCCCCCACTGGGGATGTGCCTGCAACCAAGGTATATGCCCTTGACCGGAATCGAACCTGGGACCTTTCAGTCCGCAGACCGACGCTCTATCCACTGAACCAAACCTGTTTTGGCATATCATATTTTTTTAAATGCTTGACAAACGTGTTTTCCTGAGATCTCACAGTCTTTGTTTTAAAATGATTCTCATGAGATGGGTATGATAAAGTAAAGGAACATTTAGATTCAAACTGTTTTTTTGGCAGATGGAATAAATTAAGGTTACCTGCTAGATAGCTAATGCTTTTGCTTATTAATATTTATAGAGAAAACAATCTTATAGATGCTACAGCTAGATTTTGGGGAAGGGTTCTCCCATAGCCATTTGTACTTAAAAAAAAGAAAAACCAACAACTTCCACCCCCTTTTTTCCTTCAGTCTTAGAAACTGAAGATGGTAAAGATAAGTGGGCTTTGAACTACTTCTAGAACTGCATTTCTGTTTTCACAAAGATGTATAAGATAAGAGAACTGGGTTGTAACTTAAGTGACATTAAAGGTTTATCTACCAGTCCAACTGATTTGACTCTTTCACTTTGGGCACATCGTGTTATTTTAGCTTAGGAGAGGAGGCCTTAAACAATTCCTATCAGAAAGTGAGAGAGAGAGAGAGAGAGAGAGAGAGAGAGAGAGAGAGAGAGAGAGAGAGAGAGGAAGGGGGAGGGAGAGAGGGAGAAAGAGAATATTTCTATCAGATTCTGAATCATCAGCTTCTATTTTTGCCAAATTTCTGACAAAAAGTAATTAAATTCTTTCAATTGTCTAACCAGGTTTTAGCTTGGACAAACAGTAAATATTTCTGGAAGTACTAAATGATCAAATGGGATCTAGATGGTGCAGTTTATTACCTTCCAGAGTCATTCCCTCTGATAGCTAAACGAACTGACCACCTGAAAGTCCCAGTCAGGCAGAAAGCCACATATATCCACCGCTAGGACACAGTCTATAGAACTGGGAGAAAAAGATCAATAACCAATTGGTCTAGATTTGGAAAGAAAAAAATACGTTAAATTTTATTTCCCTTTCTATCTGTGCTCAGGAGATATCCATTTACAACTACTTTTGAGAATTCTTCTGGGTTTAAGAATCCCTCTAAACCAGACTTTTAGACTGTCCTTAGACCAAGGAAAAAATATCTGAGGAAATTACATTTAAGAAATAACATCGGTTTTATAGTATTTGGTTTTAGGTACCTTTTATCTCTAACATTTCAAGCCTTTTGCAACAAATCTATCAATAAAGCTATAATTTTTTTCTACTTAGAATATCTATGTAATCCTGTTTGAAGGGTGGATATATATGCTATATGCTTTGTGGAGTGGGTAAACCTGGTTTTCGACCCTTCTGTTAAGAAATATCTACAGGAAAACAACCTAACCATGCAAGCCCTCCTCGTCCTTGACAATGCTCCTGCTCACCCACCAAACCTCGAAGATGAACTCCTCGAAGAGTTCAAGTTAATAAAGGTTGTCTACCTACCTCCCAACACCACTTCTATCCTGCAGCCCATGGATCAGGAGGTGATTTCTAATTTTAAAAAGCTGTACATCAAGCACCTGTTCCAGCGCTTTTTTGAGGTGATGGAGAACACAAACCTCATCCTTTGAGAGTTCTGGAAGAACCACTTGAACATCGTGATATGCCTCAGAATTATCATTCAGGCCTGGCTGGGTGTAACAACGAGCACTTTGACCTCTGCATGGAAGAAGCTGTGGCCTGAGGCCATAGTGGAAAGGACCTTCGAAGGATTCGAACCCGAGGTGCCAGTGGAGGAGGAGATAGTGTTTCTGGGAAAGTCCATGGGCCTGGAGGTGGATGAGAGAGACGTGAATGAGCTCGTCGAGGAGCACTCTCTAGAACTCACCATGGAGGAGTTACAAGAGTTGCAGTCTCAGCAACATGCGGAGGTTCTCCAAGAAATTGGTTTCGAGGAGGAGCCAGAGGTGGAGGAAATCTCTACAAGTGAGATAAAGGAGATCTTAGGAATGTGGGAGAGGGTGTCACACTTCGTGGAACAGAAACACCCCAAAAAAGTTGCTACTGGTCGTGCATCGGAGCTGTTCAATGAAACTTGCCTCACCCATTTCAGAAACATTCTGAAAGGGAGGAAGAGGCAAACCTCGTTGGACACGGTTTTTTGAAATCGGCCAAAAATGCAAAGACTAGTAGCAATTAAGTTCAGTGAAGATTGGTTAAGTTACATTCAGTTTAGGGATAAAGTGTAGCATTAAGAGTGTAACGAGTAGATAAATACACTTTATAAAACCAGTTTATTCCTTTACATTCTCTTTTATCATGTTTTTATACAATATTTGTCATTTACAAATACATTTTTCTTATTCAAAAACACGTAACAAGAACAACTGGGATGGCATTTTGGGGACTGGGACGGATTAATGGCATTTCAATTTATTTCAATGGGGAAATTTGCTGTGAGATACGAGCAACTTGATATACGAGCAAGGTTATGGAATGAATTAAACTCGTATCTTGAGGTACCACTGTATATTTAAAAAATAAACACTGCCTTTATAATTCTTCAAAGTGTATGTATACATTTTTTGGGACACTGTATGTTAGGCAGGGGAATGTTCCTCCAGTAAGACACAATGTCTGTTTCCACAGCACAACCAGGTAAAAGAGACACTTCATATAAAACCTTTTCAATATTACTAATTCACCTATAAACTTTGATCTTAATTTCATCCACTCTTACAATTTTTTTTAAAGGAAACTTTAGTATTTATTTATTTAATTTATTTTTTTATTGATTCTTTACAGAGAGGAAGAGAGAGGGATAGAAAGTTAAAAACATTGATGAGAGAGACATCCATCAGCCGTCTCCTGCACGCCCCCTACTGGGGATGTGCCCGCAACCAGAATATATGCCCTTGTTCGGAATCGAACCTGGGACCCTTCAGTCCGCAGGCTGACGCTCTATCTATCCACTGAGCTAAACTGGTTTTGGCAAATCTTACATTCTTAACTGTAGCTTCCATTAGAACTTTATCCATAAGTTTGGTTTTACAATACTGGGTAGGAGATGTGTTTCTGACCAGCTATAATAGAAGCATTCCCATAAAACAAGTAAAGTTGACATAACTTCTTTACATAAGACTTGTTAAAATTCCAATTTTCATATTTTTATCAATCTTTACATTTTCATATTTTTTTAATCTAATTAAAGCCTGAATCAGGCAGGGCTTCATCAATGGGTTTTGGTACAATAGTTCTTGAATTGCCATATCAAAGGGTCCTGGGAATTTCTCTTTTCTATCCCCTGATCATTTTACTCACTCTTGAATAAAAAGACTTTGGGTCCTCAGCGAGGAATCACACCAAGAGACCTTGGCCCTGTTGTCAATCTTTAACTTGATTAACTTGCCTAATTGTCGCCCCAAGCTATTGCTGGTCAGGTTTCTCATTGTAATCCATCTTTCAACTTTCTAATTTCTCCAAACTGGGATAACTAGAGCAGACTTGTTCAGGGCCCTTTAATGTTGGGGGACAAAGAAAGGGACTTTTTTGGCTCACCCAATCTTAGGTAGTGCTGTATTAAAACCTTTGTTTAAATCCCATTAATGTCTTTTTCAAAAATGAAATCTTTGTTGTTGAAAGTATCACATGATTCCCTTTTGCTCCCATTGACCTCTTGTCCAGAAAACCTATCCAGTGATGTGAGAGGGGTGTTAAAATGCCCTACTTATTGTATTGTTGTCAGTCTCTCCCTTAAAATCCTCCAAAAGTTTTTTAATGTATTTGGGTGCTCCTGTATTGGGTACATATATATTTACCAGGGTTATATCCTCTTGTTGTATTGATCCCTTTGGTAATATGTAGTGGCCTCCATTTTGTAATATATGAATATTGCTATCCCAGTTTTATTTTCATTTCCATTGGTATGGAAAAGTTTTTCCATCCCTTTTTTATGCCTATGTTCCTTTGTTCTCCTTCTTCTAACAGTAGCTTTAGCCTTTCTTATAGTGCTGGTTGGGTGGTGATAAACTCTTTTAGCCTTTCTTTTGGTCTATGAATCTCTATTTCTCTTTCAATTTTGAATGATAGCTTTGCTGGATTCAGTCCCTTGGTTTTCATTACTTTATATACTTCATGCCAATTCCTTCTGGCTTGAGGTGCTTCCTTCTACTGAGAAATCAGCTGGTAGCCTCCTGGGAGCTCCCTTGTAGGTAACTTTCTGACTGTCTCTTGCAGCCTTTAAGATTCTTTCTCTGTCTTTAATGTTTACCATTTTATTTATTTTTATTTTTTTAAATATATATTTTATTGATTTTTTACAGAGAGGAAGGGAGAGGGATAGTTAGAAACATGGATGAGAGAGACATCGATCAGCCGCCTCCTGCATGCCCCCTACTGGGGATGTGCCCTCAGCCAAGGTACATGCCCTTGACCAGAATCGAACCCTGGACCTCAGTCCGCAGGCCGAGGCTTTATCCACTGAGCCAAACCGGTTTCGGCTAATGTTTACCATTTTAATGATGTGCTTAGATGTGGGTCTTTTTTGGTTCATCTTGATTGGGACTCTCTGTGTTTCTTGAATTTGAATGACTTTTTTCCTTTTCCAGGTTAGGAAAGTTTTCTTTCATTATTTCTCCAAACAGGCTCTCTATTCCTTGCTCAGATTCTGATTCTTTTTTAAAAATATATATATTTTATTGATTTTCCACAGAGAGGATGGGAGAGGGATAGAGAGCTAGAAACATCGATGAGAGAGAAACATCAATCAGCTGCCTCCTGCACACCCCTTACTGGGGATGTGCCTGCAACCAAGGTACATGCCCTTGACTGGAATCGAATCTGTGACCTTTCAGTCCGCAGGCCAACACTCTATCCACTGAGCCAAATTCATTTTGTCCAGATTCTTATTCTTAAGAAACCATTGTAATGCGGATGTTGTTACATTTCATATAGTCCCAAAGCTCCCTCAAATTCTCCTGCTTTTTAAGTTTTTTTTCCAATTGCTCCTCTAAAATGGATGTTGTTGTTTACTGATTCCATCCTGTCCTTCTTCTAGTCTACTGTTGATTCCTTCCAGAGTATTTTTTATTTTAGCTGAAATTCTTCATTTCCACTTGATTCTCCACTTGATTCTTATGTAAGGTTTCTACCTTTTAAAAAAAATCCTCACCTAGAGTGAGGATACTTTTTCCATTGATTTTTAGAGAGAGTGGAAGGTAGGGGGGAAGAGAGAGAGGAGAGAGAGAAAAACACTGATGTGAGATACACATTGTATGGTTGCCTCCTGCAGGCACCCCAACTAGAGCTGGGGATTAAACCTGCAACCCAGGCATCCTATATGAGAAATTGAATCCATGACCCTCAAGTGCACAGGGCTAATTGCCTAACCACTGAGCTAAGCCTGGCCAGGGTTCTACCTCTTTATGCTGGTGTAGTTCCCATTTCCATAATGTTCTTATTAAGTTCCTTATAGTTCTCACTAAGTTTGAGCACCATAATAACCTTTACTTTGAATTTTTTATCTAACAAATTGTTTGCTTCCATTTCATTTAGTTCTTTTTCTGGCAATTCCTCCTTTTCTTTCAGTTGTAGGTTGTTTCTTTGTCTCCCCATTTCTTAAAAAATAATTACTGATTTTAGAGAGGAAAAGAGAAGGAGAGATAGAAACATCAAAGATGACAATGATCCATCAGTTGCCTCCTGCACACCCCACACCAGGGATCAAGCCTGTAACCTACACATGTACCCTGATTTGGAAACGGTGACCTTTGGTTCATACCCTGTTTTCCCCAAAATAAGACAGTGTCTTATGTTAATTTTTGCTCCCAAAGATGCACTAGGTCTTATTTTCAGGGGATGTCTTATTTTTCCATGAAGAAGAATACAGTACACATTTATTATTTGGAAAAAAAAAAAGGGAAATTTATTACCTGTATACAGTATGGTAGTAGTTGTCATCACAAACCAGCTCACTGATTGGCCACAGCACAGCTGGAGCTGTGCAGGCAGTGCAAGGTCTCTTTAAATCAGGAGTCAGATGCCTTATAGTAGCTTCAGGGGCCTTATATTCCAGGGAGGCCTCTTGTTCAGGGGAGGCCTTATTATCGAGGAGGTCTTATTTTTGGAGGATGCCTTATATTATAGCGAGAGGCAAAACTGGAAGTAGGTCTTATTTTTAGGGGATGTCTTACTTTCGGTGAAACAGGATAGTCAATGCTCAACCACTGAGTCATACTCACTGGGCTGTTTCCCCATTTTTACTGTCCCTTTGTATTTGTTTCTATGTATTAGATCAAATTGCTTATTTTCCCAGTCTTTGTGAGTTGGTCTTATGTAGTATGTGTTTTGTGGGGCCCAGTGATGCAGTCTCTTAGGTCTCCTAAGCTGGGTGCTGTGGGAGTGCCCCTTGTTTGAGTTATTTGCGTTTTCCTGCCATAATTGGATCTTGAGTGCTGCTGTCCCATTCTTGAATGGGATCTTCTCTCAGGTTGGCTGACTCTGAGGCTCTTCCCTGATCATGTTGTTCGAGTTGTGTAGATATTGACAGAACAAAATGCAATAAAACAAGAAACAAAACAAAAACATACATAAGACC
>PVJN01055059.1:0-13211 GCA_004026805.1 Lasiurus borealis | reverse complement strand
CCCTCTCTACCAGCCCCGCCCCTCAGCCCCTGCACCCCTTTACCCTCCTCCTCCCTCCGGCCCCCTCTCTGGGCCTGGTCCCTGGGCCCCTTCATGCTCTCTGGTAATCATGGTCAGCCACGCGCTGGGCTGTCTGAATTGGCCCTCAGTGCCTATCATCCATTTGGGAAAATCTCAGCCTGTGTTTTCAGTGCCTTCAGCCCTTCTTCCTCCTCCCTCCACCCCAGGTCCCTCCACTTTCCTGCCGCCTCGGCCTCCGGTGGTTCCATGCACCCTGGCAAGGACCTGTTCAAGTCTTTCCAAATTTCATTTTACACGTTTCACCCAGTAAGCATTGGGGGTTGAACTGCGGCCCCTTCGCCCCGCGCCGATGGAAACGGGCGGTCACAGGGTGCTGGCCCGGGCCGTGAATGGCTTTCCGCCCACAGCTCACGCGAACCACAGTCCCTAGCGACTGGCTGGGAGGTCCCTGCTGGGTGGTGTGCGCACACACATGCACAGAGTGGGCTCGACTTGGGTGTGTGCACGGTGCTTCTCCGCATGAAACTGACGAGAGCATCTGGGCGGTATATTACCTGCTATTGGTGGGTGTCCTCATTCATTGCACCTCACTTCTGTAACTGACTAATGAAAACGGTCAGTTTTGCTCACTATCCTATATAATAAAAGCACAGTATGCAAACTGTCCCTTCCACCAGGAGTTTGTCTGGGAGTAAGAAGACGGGGGTGAGGGTGGTGGAGGGGGAGGCGGGTCAGGGCAGGGGAGAGACGCCCTGGCGGTGGAGGTGGCAGGGCCGGGGAAGGGAGGGATTACCTGGCCGGCAGCCGCTAGGGACCCTACTGATGTACAGATCTCGGCCCCGGGCCTCTATCCTATATGATAACAGGGTGATATGCAAATTGCCCCCAACAGCAGAACAACCAGAACAACTGCCTGACCAGTCACTCTGAGGCACACTGACCACCCGGTCCCTTTCCCCAGCCGGCAGTGGTGAACGGGAAACCGGGGGTGGGGAGGATGCGGGTGCCTGGGCTTCCCTTCAGTCCTGGCTTGGTCTGGAAGGTTGTCCAGAAGGACGTCTGGTCTAATTAGCATATTATGCCTTTTTTTTATTATTATTATAGAGTATGTCTAACAGGATAATGTAAAAGTTAAATTACAAAGTTTTTATTAGCACGTTTCTCACATTCCGTTATATTGACTGGGCCGTGAATTTGACATGCTTGTCCTATAGGTGACATCGCTAGCAGATTTTTGTTTTGGTTTTTAGTTAAGTCAAGCAACACTTTCTGAGGGTAAGTTAAAAAAAGTCACTGAAAAGTGCATCAGGGTTCTGGGATTTTTTCTGTGACTATCCTTACCAGCGCAGGGCGTTTGAAAACAGGTGCCAAAACGAGGTACTAAATTCAGTCACCCATGTCCTCTCGGACAGGCATGGCAAAACGAACTTCCCTCATCTTTTTTTGCATTGAGTCCTTTTCCTTGAAATAAAATATTTGCGGATGAATAATTCCTTATTTAAAAAAAATAAATTTTCTTTTTATGGATTTCAGAGAGGAAGAAAGAGGGGGAAAGAGAGAAACAACCATGAGGGGAGAGAATCATTGATCGGCTGCCTCCTGCACACCCCCTGCGGGGGATCAATCCTGCAGCCCAGCCTAAGTCCAGGAATCCAATGGTGACTTCCTAGTTCACAGGTCTCCCTTCCACCACTGAGCACACGGCCGGGCGAAACGGTTCATTATTAACGGCGCGAGTACCAAGGAACCGCATGCATGGACTTAGGCAGACCAGAGGTCCCGTACTGGGTCATCAGGAAAGACAGGTCACGGCACAGCCTCGCGTAGATCCGTGAAGCAATGAGAGACGGAGTCTTTTTATACACTTGGTGCAAACATCACATCTTTTTATGCACAACTATTCCGACAGCATTCTCCAAAATCTAATTCCTCAAAAACACTTTGTATACATGTAACTCTATAATCAAGCCTAATTTCCCATAGGAAGTTTTTTTTTTTTTTTTTTTAAATATAGAGTCAGACTGATGGGAATACCCAAAGGGGGTCTTGTGCTTTTATTTTTTTACTTCTTGGACGTAAGTGATTTTATGTTAACCTGTAACCAAGAGTGATAATATATCATAATGTAAATAGCATGCATGACATTTTTCTCTCTCTTACTTGAAAGACTTCTCAATTAAGATAAAAATTTTACAAAGTTTTATTAAACAATGACCAGTTTGGCTCAGTGGATAGAGCGTCGGCTTGGGGATTTAAAGGTCCCCGGTTCGATTCCGGTCAGGGGCATGTACCTTGCTGGTGGGCACATCTCCACTGTGGGGCGTGCAGGAGGTTGGCTGATCAATGTCTCTCTCTCATCGATGTTTCTGACTTTCTATCTCTCTCCCTTCCTCTCTGTAAAAAATCAATAAAAATATATATAAAAAAAAGTTTTATTAAACAATGATTAATCTAAATGGTACTAAGCCCTTTCAAAAGACAGTCACCTTGAGAGAAATTAGTTTTTAGTAGAATGATTATGACAAGAGACTAGACACATTTTTTTCTCACAAGCAACAGCATTTGAATTCTCTACACTTTTGTTGAAATAAATGTAAGAACATTTAGTATAAAATTGTAACTCATAAACCCACCTCAAAGTCCCTAATGTTGTTAGTCAAAGGAAAGACTTTATTGACTTTACATTGGTCACGTGGAAAGCGGTCACCACTGACATCAATCCGTGAAAAGAAAATGCCTGGCATGTTTTCCATGGGGAGAAAACAGGACACAGGATTACGGGTAAAGATTATCAGGCGAACGCACTCACCTGTTGTAAAATCCACCCACCAGCTTTTTAGAGTTATGATTTGTATCTTAACGTTTCAGGCATTCTTTTGATGGCATGATAAGACATTTCACAAAAATATTGGAGAATGAAAATATTTAAAAATCAAATAGCATTTGAGATAACTTTTTTTTGTAACAGGAGAATTATAAAAACCAAAATATTCCTAAAAATTCAGGGAATTCATCATGAAATCTTAAAAAAAAACCACAAAACCCACAGAAAACAGTTCCGTGGATATTTCCCAAGTCCTGATGGCCACCTATCCGCACAGCGTGGCCTTCCCCCGAGGGCTCTTAGGAGGGCGCTATGCTGCTTTTGGCAGAACAGACAGAAGAGCCCAGGAATCTTGTAAGCCTCTGTTTTGGAAAATGGCCCTCCGTGTCTTTGGTCGTAACGTCACAGAGAACCTCGGACGGGGGACGACGGGTGGGCCTGGTTCCTTTGTGACGGAGCAAACCTCAGGCAGAACACCGCCCGGCCGTCACCGCGACCGGGTTCCCGCAGGCCCTCAGCTCGACGCGTCCCTCCAGACCAGCCGCCCGGCAGCAGGGACGCAGCTGCGGGGGGCGAGGCCCACGCGCCCGGTCTGCCCCAAAGCCGCTCGCTCTGCCCGCTCACCCTGCTCGGTCACCTACCTGCTCACCCGCCGGCTGGCCTCCCCGCTCATCTACCCGCTCACCTGCCCGCTCACCCGCCTGCTCACCCGTCCACTCATCCTACCCACTCACCCTGTCCGCTCACCCTGTCCGCTCACCTGCCCGCTCACCCTACTTGTGCGCATGGAAACACCTGGAAGCTGCGGGGGACGAGGCCCACGCGCCCGGTCTGCCCCAAAGTCCCTCGCTCTGCCCGCTCACCCTGCTCGGTCACCTACCTGCTCACCCTGTCCACTCATCCTACCCACTCACCCTGTCCGCTCACCTACCTGCTCACCTGCCCGCTCACCCTACTTGTGCGCATGGAAACACCTGGAAGCTGCGGAAACGGCTGTTCCCCAGAGAGGAAGTGGCCTGAGAACACACCTGGCAAAGGGCTCCCTCCCTTCGGCAGGCAGGTCCCTGTTCCTCCCTCCAGCTGGTGCCAGGCGCCGAGGCCCTGCCCGCGGACATCAGGGTGCTCTCCACGCACGTGGCCACGTCCGATGCCAGACACGCTCACCTGCAGCCAGACAGGCTTGCGCTCCACAAGGCAGCGCACGTCATGCCAGGAGCCGCTTAAACTCTAAAAGGCTCAGCCGGCCCGTGGCCTCCTCCCTGGGCGGCACTGCAGGGCAGGGAACGGAGAAAACACCCTCACAGCGGGGCAGCCGGCAGTGTCCCCAGGATGCTGGAGGCTAGAGCGAGGCCGGCGCCACGCCGCTGCCCTGGGCGCAGCCAGGCCTCTGCCGCTCGGAGGCGCAGGCCCAGAGGCTGAGGCGGGCAGGGCCAGCTCGGTGACCTCGGCTACCAGCAGAGACTGAGGCTTGGAGCCTGGCCTCCGATCTCACTGAGCCCTGCAGGCTTCCCCTGCCTTTTCCTGGCTCCGGTGCCCTGGGACCAGGCGCCCCGTCCTGCTCCGTGACCCCAGCGTCCAGCTCTCCTGAGGGACGGGGCCTCGGGAGTCAGCTGAAGCACAGCCCCTCGGGAAGACCGGGTGCTCTCTGAGCAGGAACGGCAGCACGCGCTGTTGGGGACGAGTGTGCGCCCAGCCTGGCGCCCAAGAGCACCTGTGACGCCTGCTGACGAGAGGCCACGGCTCGCTACGTGACCCCATGGAGGCAGGCGGCGTCTCGGGGGAGCCTGGTGGGAGCGCAGCCTTCCCACCCGGGCAGGACCTGGGCTCAGCGAGGAGGGCGACCATGCAGGTGTAATGGCGTCTCGTGAAAGCACATTCCAGAGCTGAGCCCACTCTGCAAATCCACCTTCACCCGGAACTGACTCGCGAGCCTGCTCCCGGTGACGTCAAAGCGGAGCCGGCACCGCAGTTCTGTGAGTTTATCTGAGCCAAAGTGAAGACACCGCTGGGAAGCAGCACCTCGGCGGCTGGGCCAGTGCTCGGGGCACAGCAGCTGCGCCTCACCCAGACATCACCGCCCCGGCGGCGGGGAGGGTGCGTGCCCCCTGCTGGTGGCAGAGGAGGGCGGGGGAGAGGGTGCGTGCCCCCCGCTGGTGGCAGAGGAGGGCGGGGGAGAGGGTGCGTGCCCCCCGCTGGTGGCAGAGGGAGGCGGATAAGGGTGCGTGCCATCCCCTGGTGGCAGAGGAGGGCGGGGAGAGGGTGCGTGCCCCCCGCTGGTGGCAGAGGGAGGCGGATAAGGGTGCGTGCCATCCCCTGGTGGCAGAGGAGGGCGGGGAGAGGGTGCGTGCTCCCGCTGATGGTGGTGGTGGAGAGCAAAGGGGGGAAGCCGGGGGCTGGATAACAAGTGACACGATAGACACACGCCTCGTGTGCAGGGCGGGCACGGTGCGTGGAGATGGTGGGAGGGGACCAGGGCGCTGAGGGTCTGGCAAGGCCCCTCAGGCTTCCCACAGGTGTGCCGCCAGGTGCGAGAGGGCAGCAGACGCTCATGCAGGTCAAGACGGACTTCAGACCCTCCGCCCTGACCCCTTCCTGAGGAATGGGCATGCGGGGCCGTCTGTACGGCACACCCGGGAGCGAGTCTGCATGCGGCGTCTGGCCCTGGCTTTCCAGGGGGGGATGTCCCGGTGGGGGCACCACAGCGCCCACCAGTGAGGGGCGCCCACTGGCACAGAGATGCAACAGCCGCCTCCCTGGTGCCCTCTGCTGGGGACGCGCGGAGCCTGGTCTCAGTTCCTCAGGGAGAGGTGGCCGCCCGGCCTGGGAACCCAGCCAGGAGTCCAGCGTGAGGTGAGGAGCTCAGCCATTCATTACGGGGCGGCTGGGACCAGTCCTGGGAATGTTGCGGGTGACGGGGAGAGCAAGCAGGTCTGCAGGCGCAGGTCTGCGCTCGGGACCGCCTCCTGCCGGCTCTGTCTCTGGACCTGCGGGCGCCTTCAGAGGCTCCCTCCCCGTCACTGACATCAGAGTGGGTGTCTGGGGAAGGGACTGGGCATCGGCTCAGACACGGCTCAGACCGGACTGAGAAGCCGGTTCCCGCCGCACGGAAGGAAAGCCCTGTGCTGAGCCGGGGGTCAGAGCACAGGCAGGCTCCACGCGGCTCCGACCTCCCGCTGCCCAACCGGCCAGCCCTGACGCAGCTGCAGGCACCGCTCCCCGGGGACAGGGACCTTCCCTGTGCGTCCAGCTGCTGCCCCGCTACCTGGCCAGCTGGAGGCCGGGCCGAGGCGCCGGCCCTCAGGAAGTGCTCAATTAGGGAGGTGCCAGGCCCGGGCCTGCGGGCTCGGTGTGCTCCCAGTGGGCTCGGCAGGCAGCGCTGGCGGAGGCAGGCAGCCAGCGGCCGGGGTTTTTCCTGTTGCCGGCTGCTGACCCCCCACAGGAAGATAACGGAGCGGCGGGGGCGGAGCCGCTCGCACACATGCCTGGCCGCGCTGATCCACTCATCATATAAGGAGCGGGAGCGGGAGCCAGCGCCTCGATCCTCACAGGCAGCTCTGGGCAGAGGAACACGCCGAGCGGCTCTGGCCCCGGGAACGAACGCGGCCCCGTCCACACCTGCAGCCGGGCAGCCCGGGGACAGACCGAGGACGGACGGCAGCCCGCCCGCCTGCGGCCAGCAGCGCAGGACAGGCCTCCGCGGATGGACCCTGAGCCGAGCGCGGGGCCCGGCGTCTGAGGCGGCGGACATCCCATGCGCGGCGGCCCGCTGAGCGGCGCGGGGCCGGCGCACACGCAGGCATGTGGCGGCTCGTGTTCCTCACGCTGAGCTGGGACCTGGTCCCGGCCGCAGCCCACAGCCTGCACCGGAGCATGGACGGCGTGGGGCGGCGGCAGTACCAGGTGCAGCACGGCGCCTGCAGCTACACCTTCCTGCTGCCCGAGACCGACAACTGCCGCCCGCCCGCCAGCTCCTACGTGTCCAACGCGGTGCAGAGGGACGCGCCGCTCGACTACGACGACTCGGTGCAGAGGCTGCAGGTGCTGGAGGGCATCATGGAGAACAACACGCAGTGGCTCATGAAGGTAGGGCCGCGCCGGGGTCGTGGGCGTGGAGGCTCCGCTTTAACCGCCAGGGGAGGGGGCACGGGGAGGTGGTCGTGCCGTGAGGCGGGTTTCTGGGGTCCTGGGCGGTGAGGCTGCAGCGAGGGCAGAAGTCTTTGAAGTGAGCCTGGCTCCTCAGAGTGAGCTCTGCAGGAGGAAGGGTCTCTGCAGAGGAGGCGGCGGCTCGGCTGCTGCAGGCGGTTCAGCTCCGAGCTGAGCTCTGAGCTCCGAGCTCCTAGCAGCCCTGCCCTGCCCGCCGCTGCGACGCGGCCAGGAAAGCCGTGACAATCCTGCTAATTGCTGATACACGGCGGATGAGGAAAGTGCTTTACCAATTTCCTGAATTTATTTACTAAACCGACCATGGCTCGCGGTAAACGAGAGGAAATTAGCTAAAGCAGACCTCATGCTTCTCCGAGCCCTGGCTTCCCCCGGGGCTGCCGCCTGGGAGGGCAGCCGGCTCCCAGAGCCGGACCCGCCTGCAGCCCCCTCGCCAGCGCCACATAGGGCAGCAGGCCCACCGGGGAGGGCTCGGGCAGACCCTGCACTCACTCGGGGATGGGGGCCGTGTTTTCACGCAAACCCGCGCTGTTTACACGCCCCTGGGGCTGGTTCATGGGACGGCTCCGTGCTCCGTGGGGGGCCGGGGGCAGAGGCTGGCCCCAGCCTGGGAGCCACATGCTGGCTCCTTCATTCACAACTTTGCCCCAGAGACCGTGGCCGGCTGCCTCTGCCACAGGAACTCCGGTCCGGCTGCCTGCCCTGGCCCTGGTCTGCGTTTCTCATTAGCTCGCGGGAGGAAGGGGCGAGGAGCCCGGTGTGTGAATGAATGGGCTCCAGCTCTGCCTGCAGGGCGGCGGCGGCAGGAGGGGGAGCCCCGGGCAGCCTGCCCGCCCGAGGGGGTCCCGTCCGCTCTTTCACATCGTCTCAATCGCCCGGAAGCGTAAACAACGAAATTAAACTTAAAAGGCACCCACCACACAGGCTCCAGCCCCGGACACACTGCCTCCCGCCCCCGACCCCGTGACCCCTTCTTCCTGGGACCTGCTCCCCAGTCGGCACGGCCGCCGCCCTGCACCTCGGGCAGTGCCCACAGCCGGGTTCATGGTGGGGGCAAACCCTCCATCCTGCGGCCGTCATCTCTGAGCCGAACCGTCAGCACAGGAGAGTGCTGGCATGCGCCCTCGCAGCTCCCGGGTCTCCCTCGGCCCTGAGCCGGGGCCCCCATCTTTCTCCGACAAACACCCCCCGGGCCGCTGGGGCTCCGTGTGAAGAAGGAAGAGGGCGAATCCACGCCGTGTTCTGACCGGCGGGCGGCATTTCTGAGCCCCACCGGAGCGGAGCTGGGCTGTGCCTTGGACGATGCTCACCTCCTGGCGGCTTGGCACCTGCCGCCTCCTGGGCCCGCCCCGCCGTCAGCCGGCCCGCCCCTCGCCCCTGCTGTGGGGCTCCCGGTTTGGGAATAAAAGCTGAAGAGCCAATGTGACCCACATGAAAGTGAAGCCCGTAACCTCCTGCGTTCTTTCCTCTGTGTCCTGTCACCTGTGACAATAAACACGCTCTTCTCAGAGGAGAGCAAAGATAACGGGTGACAGATGCGCCGCAGGATCAAAGGGTCAGTGCCACACTTAACACCTCCCGCGTCCCAGAGAGAGCCGCCCGTTATTCATTGTTTCCCGTATTTCCTTCCTCCGAGCGCGTTTATATATATTTTCTGTTTCTGTATTTCCTTTCTCTCCCTGACCAATGCTGAAAATGAGAGGGGGAGGGAGGGATGGAGGCAGGGAGGGACGGAGGGAGGGAGGGAGGGACAGAGGCAGGGAGGGGCGGAGGGAAAGGAGGGGGGACCTTGATGCTTTCAAGAAAACCTGTGGGAGGAGAGTGAGACAAGTCCCTGGTGACAGGCAGGGAGGAGCAGCCCCGCCCAGGACCGGGTGCTGGAGGAGCGATGGGTGGCGATGGTGTGAGGGGACCAGGGGCCCGAGGGGTGGCAGCGGTGCCCAGGAGCTTGCACCTCCTCAGAGCTGCTGCTGCTGCGCCCCTCTAGCCGGCGGGCAGGGACTTGGGAAGGAAACGAAGGAGCGAGTGAGGAGTGAGCTGGGAGGGAGGGAGCAGTTGGAGGCGGGGGGGGGGGGCTGGCTCTCTGCGCTGGGGCAGACAAGGCGTGCAGAAAGGGCGTCGTGAGGGTGGACAGCAGCTCTGGAGAGGCACTGCCCCAACCTCTGCCCAGATGTGAAGCAGGCTCGGGAACACAGACAAGTGACTGCAGCATGGACGTGTCCTGCTGGGAGACCAAATGGTTCCCCCTGAGCGGAAACAGGAACGGAAGTAAACAACTGTTTCACACTGATGAGTGCCTCAAACTCATAAACAACTGCAAAGCCCATTGTGCTGCCCCGCAGCCTGTTTTCAAAACAGCGCCTGCTGGGGCCGAGGGCAAACACTTCCTGTGATCTCGCTGCGGCTGGAACAGACCTGCACGCAGGCCCCCGCTCGGTGCGCCCGAGGACGTGCCCAAGACGGAGAACTGCGTCCCTCCACGTGAGGTCACCGCGCAGCTTTGCTCCTAAAAACAAATGTACTGTCCGCTCCATGGGGGCCTGAGGCTGGGAGGGTCCCTGTCTGCTCTTTTTAAATCGTCCTGTGTCAGTGTGTGTCAGTGTGTGTGTGAGTGCGTGTGTATATGAGTGTGTGATGTCAGTGTGTGATGTCTGTGTATGACTGTGCAAGTGCATGTCAGTGGATGAGTGTGTGTCAATGGGTGTGAGTGCGTGAATGTGTGAGTGTGTGTGATGTCAATGTGTGACTGTGCGAGTGCATGTCAGTGTATGAGTGTGAATGTGTGTGTGTCAGTGTGTGTGACTGTGCGAGTGTGTGTGTGCGAATGTATGTCAGTGAGTGTGTCAGTGTATGAATGTGTGTCAGTGTGTGTCAGTGTGAATGTGCGTGTATGTCAGTGTGTGCATGCGAGTGTATATGAGTATGTATGTGAGTGTATCTCAGTGTGTGTGAATGTGTGAGTGTATGTCAGTGTATGAGTGATGTCAGTGTGAGTGTGTGTGTGAGTGCATGCCAGTGTAAGTGTGTGAATGTGTGAGTGTATGTCAGTGTATGAGTGATATCAGTGTGTGAGTGTATGTCCGTGTGAGTGTATGAATATGTAAGCGTATGTCAGTGTGACTGTGTGTGTATGAGAGTGTATGTTAGTGTGAGTGTTTGAGTGTGTGAATGTGTGTGTGTCAGTGTGAGTGTATGTTAGTGTGAGTGAGCGGGTGTGTGTGGGTGTATGTCACTGTGAGTGATGTCAGTGTGTGGTTGTGTGTGCGAGTGTATGTTAGTGTGAGTGAGCGAGTGTGTGGGTGTATGTCAATGTGAGAGATGTCAGTGTGTGGTTGCGTGTGTGAGTGTATGTCAGTGTGAGCGTGTTTGAGTGTGAGTGTGTGGCTGCACTGCCGTCCCTGCTTGGTCACTGATGGAAGGAGAAACCCGTCCGGCTGTGGCAGAGCCTTGATGGGCGGGGCCGGGCCTGCTCAGTGGAAGCAAAGCCGAGCTTCCAGAGGAGCGGCCGGACGTCTTTCCGGCGGGACGAGGGCTCCCAGGACTGAGCGCACAGAGGGCCTGGCGGCGGGACAGCCCGGAGCCGGACCTGAGGTGGAGGTGTGACCGCGGCTGTGGACAGGACGCTTGCTCTCGGCGGCCACGCAGCCGCTGCTCATTACGCGGGGCTGCGTGCTGCCCGACCAGCTCTGGGCCACGCCACGGACGGGGACCATTGGCCCGCAAGCCGGGAGCTGAGACGGCTGGGGCTCGTGACTTCCTGTCGGGAAACCCCACGCCGCGGGGCCTCGCAGGTCTCACGGCCACCCCACCAGGCCGGGGGAGGGATGGCGCCGTGTTTGTGGTCGGAGCCCAGGCTGCACGGCCTGATTCCACCCACACGTGACCGCAGTTCTGTTCATTTGTGGCTGAAAATCCTTTCTGGTCGATCCTACCCACACCGGTCATTTAGAAATCAAACAAGGAGACCCGGGAAGTGACTGGCAGGCACTGAAGCTAAAGGTCAGACCCCTAAGATGGCAGGAAAGGTCAGTCCCCCGCCTTGCTTTCTCTCGATCACAGGCAATCAAGGTGCGCTCCTGCACGCCAGGTAACAGACTCTTCCCGTTGGCTCAGGATGGGCAGGAAGAGAGGCTGGAGGGACAGATGCTAGCTATTTGGGGGAAGAGCAAAACCTAGAAGCAGAGCACAGGAGGCGGGGCTAAAGGTGTGTGCGTGTGAGAGAGACAGACAGAGGGACCAACACTTGCTCCCCAGGACAGAACCCCCCAGGGTGAGAGGCCCACCCTGCACCCTGAGGTCCCAGCTCCAGACACAGGAGGCACCTCCACCACCCGGTCACGCAGGGACACGGGCCAGGACGTCAGCGCCGCGCAGAATGCGGTGGCGCAGGCTCAGCGGAGGGGAAAGTAAACGTGGGGAAGCACGCGTCCGCGCGCTGAGGCGGGGCCGGGGCGAAGTGTGAGTGAATGCGAATGGAGTGTTGTTTCTTAGCCCTTCTACGTCACCGGGCAGAAAGGTCGGCCACCCCGTGCCCAGGGCTCGTCACACCAGGGGGTGTGTGAGCATGTGTGTGAGTGCCTGCATGTGTGTGTAAGTGTGTTGTGTGAGTGTGTGAGTACATGTGTGTGACTTGTGACTGTGATTTTGCGTGAGACTGTTGTGTGTTGTGTGCGTGTATGCATGCATGTGACTGTGTGTCTTTTCTGTGTTGTGAGTGTATGTGTGAGAATGTGTTGTGTGAGTGTGTGTGTGAGTGTGTGTGAATATTGTATGTGGTGTGTGAGTGTATGCGTGAGTGTATGTGTGAGTGCGTGTGTGAGTGTGTGTGTGTGTGTGTGAATATTGTATGTTGTGTGTGAGTGTATGTGTGAGTGTGTGTGTGTGGATGTGAGTGGACAGTGGTGATGTCTAAGGGAGAGACGGTGAGACACGGAGGCCTTGGGAACATCACTTCCCGGCGGATCCACGGGCAGAAGGCTCGGAAAGTCTTACAGGGAGGCGGGCAGCCGGGCTGTGCACTCCCCAAGGGCTCCCCCATCGGGACCACGTCCTCGCTGCTCACAGGAAGGGGCTGCTCACAGGAAGGGGCTCCCTGGTGTGCAGGCGGTTCCCGGGGCACTGCCCCTGCCTCTGGACTCTTCCCGAGCCTCACCCCGCGCCCATGCCTCACCCTGCGCCCGCACCCGCGGAGGGCAGGCCTGGCTCTGGGCTCTCTAACTGCCCCCAGCACCAGGCTCACTCCCTGGGGTTCTCCTCTCGCCTCAGAGCTTGGTAGTCAGGCTGACAGCACAGGGACAGACCTGACAGAGGGGGGTAACTGGTGGCCCCGCACGGCCTGCGCACAGTGCCTGCAGATTCCCGGGGCTCTGCCGTGGGCCCAGCGTCTCTCCTGGTGTCGCGTGGCTGACCCCGTGCACCTCTCACTGCCGTGGGGCCTCGGGACTGATCTGTGTCCCCAGTGGGTGGTGGCTGTAAAGTGACTGGCGCTGCCAGGCGTCCCAGGGACTGTGGTTGTGCAGCAGCAGCAGCAGCAGCACACGCGTCAGGACCTGCACTGCTGCCAACCCCACCGAGGAAGTGGCCCGAGGGGGTCGCCCTGCGACAGTGACCTTCCTGGCGCAGAAGAGGACGCTTGCAAGGGGGTGGCAGTGCTCGCACGTCTATCATTTCTACCGCGCGGACTGGGACCCTAGAAACGCCGCTCCAAAATCGCCACGGCGCCCCCAAACCTGCCGAGCCGCCGGGAGCCCATCCAGCAGCCACTTGGAGGCCTCGGTGTCTGTGCCTGGCCTCTCCACGGGCCCAGGAACGCACCGGCCTCTGCCTGCTGCCACAGAGGGGCAGGGACTGAGCACGCTGAACCACCTCCTGCGGTGAGCTCTTCAACCCGCACCTCCTGGCAGGAAAGAGCCAAATCCCCCAGAGGCAGATTCTTCTGCGCTCCTGACAGCATGTTCTCCGTCGTTAAATCTGTGGATCAGCAGACAGGACCAGTTCGTGGTTCTCTGCTGGATAATCATAAACACTCGTCTGTAGCTAATTGAAGTATTCCTTTGAGTTTCATTAACTACTATCGAGTCTCTGAACAATTATTACAAACAGATGTAGCTTAAAACTTCCCTGAGCAAAATGTAATGAGAAATTCTGGAGCAAAAATACTGCCAGAGAGAAGACATTTTGCTGAATCACACAAAATAAGCAAATT
>PVJN01055058.1:0-13211 GCA_004026805.1 Lasiurus borealis | reverse complement strand
CCCCCCGGACGCCTCTTCCTCCTCTTCCCCACGCGCCGGGGCCCCTCCTCTTCCTTCCGAGGCTCCCTCGCTCTAGAGTTTGTCTCCTGCACCCCCACTCCCACCCCCTCTCCCCCCGGGGCGCGTGCCGCTCCCCTTCTCTCCGGCTCCCCTTTTCCGGGGTGACTCACTGTAGAGGCTCCCCGAAGCAGGGAACTGGACCGGGTCCAGGAAGGGGTTGTCTGAATAGCTGTCTCTAATCCGGACGACATAATTCAGAGGTCTGGGCCGGCCGGGGGGAAATGATTGACTCATTTCATTTATCCCTGGACCGGGCTCTCTTTTTTTTCCTTATTCCCCTTCCTCCTGCGCTGAACTGCATGTCAAACGCGCTCCGCTTTACAATTTTAAAGCCTCACCTGAAACAAACCAATTGTTCGGTAGGGTAACTTTTTTAAATGGCAACAATGTTATTACCCGCTTAATTATGGGGCCCAGGCACACACCCTAGGAACTCTGCATACACGATTTTACAAGCTCACAACGCATGTTTACCGAGGCAGCTTGCTAATGATGTAAACATTTAACAAGAAACTTTAAGTGGTTTGTTTCAAAGCTTTCAGTCTGGGGGAGCTGGGTAAGTGAAGAAATCTGTTTGGACAACGTGTTTGGAGGAGTGTGACCCTCGGGGAGCAAGTTAAATAAGCCTCCTCCGCAAGAAAAAGCTCTTTTGTTACAAAACATCCCGGTGCCTTAACCCAAAGATAAACACATAAACATTATAACTTTAATGTCCATCCGCCAAAGAGCTCAAAAATGTTGTACAAATAACTTTTAGGTGTTGAAAACTTCTTCGGTCCCCTACTAAAATCAGCAGGGTGGCTGGAGGCTAAGGAGAAGAAAATAAAGGAGGTAAGTAAAGGTGGAAAAGGACACTCAAGAATAGAAGGGATGTAAACCAAAGTGAGGGCCTTCCAAAACAGTCAAACACAGGCAGTCAATCTTCTGGGCAAAAAAACCTAAACTTTTCCTCATAAGGAAAAGCTGTTGACACTTCCTCAAAGTGTTAAAATTAGGTAGAGATACCCAAGAGAGATGAAAATATACATCCATACAAATCTTTGTTCTTAATAGCATTCTTCACAATAGCCAAAAAGTGGAATCAACCCAAATGTCCATTAGCTTATGAGTAGATGAACAAAATGTATGTATCCATACAATGGAATATTAATATATAAAGAGGAAGGAAGTACAGCTGCATGTTACAACATTATGAACCTTAAAAACATGTTGCTGAGTGAAAGAAACCAGTCACAAAAGACCACATATATTATTCAATATAAAATGTCCAGAACAGGGAAATCTATAGAAAGTAGGTTAGTTGCTGAAACCGGTTTGGCTCAGTGGATAGAGTGTCGGCTTGTGGACTGAAAGGTCCCAGGTTCGATTCCGGTCAAGAGCATGTACCTTGGTTGCAGGCGCATCCCCAGTATGGGGTGTGCAAGAGGCAGTTGATCGATGTCTCTCTCATCAATGTTTCTAACTCTCTGTCCCTCTCCCTTCCTCTCTGTAAAAAAAATCAATAAAATATATTTTAAAAAGAAGAAGAAGAAAAGAAAGTAGATTAGTGGTTGCCAGGGGCTGGAGGGTGGCATAGGGATAGAGTAGGAGGTCTCTTTTGAGGATGATGAAAATAATTCAAACTTAGATTTTGGTAATGGTTGTACAACTCTGTAAATATACTAAATATACCCATTAATTTTATACTTTAAATGGGTCAATCTTTTTGGTATGTGAAATCTTTCAATTTAAAAAGAGAGGCTGCTTCAGAACTGCCTCTCCTTCCTTACCACTTTCCAAGTCCCAGCCACAAAAACCCTGGTTCATTCAATATGGTTGATTCTTTAGATATTGGGACCAAACTAGTTATTTAAAATAATTTCACAACATTACAAAAAAAACATTATGTGCCTTTACGCACACAAAGTTCACACACACATGCACCTCAAACAGCAGGTCGATATGAACCTTAATTTAATACTAAATAAGTCTATTGTAATTGACAACAGTGGGAGGGCCTAATTAGTTCTGTTTTATTCAATTATACATTGTGCTGTGCCTGGTAGAGATTATCAGTAACTGTGGAATAAATGAGAGAAGTATGACCAAGTGAAGAGAAACCTTATGGTACAGTGGAATGATAGAAATTTAAGAGCCCCAAGTCAGTTTTACTATTCAATAGTTGTATGATCTTAGCTAAAATCCATTTTCTCTCCATCTCAGGCTTGCCGTCCATGTAATGGAGATTGCAGCTGGAGGCTATTTGAGAAGATTTAATGAAGCTGATTGTAAAGCACCTGTGATAAATTATGATGCTGAAGATGGGAAGAAGGAGGTTGAGGGAGAGGGAAAGGAGAAGGAGATGGAAATTACATACTATCAGTATGGAAAAGATTGGGGGGGGGGGCAGGGCTGCCTCCCCCTGAAATCACAACATTAAACTATATAAGACAGAATTCAAGGAGGGTGATTACAAAAGCAGATGCTACTGAGTGCCCAGGTCTCATCCTTGGTTCATTAATTCATTCATTCTTCCCAGAAATGTCTGTAAGTTCCTATATATGTTAAGCACCATACAGGGTGCTGGTGATACAGCAGTATACAGAAGAGTGTCTGTCTTCCCTGAGAGGGAGAGTGACATTCTATCCCCCAAAACCACACAAATATATACACACACACACACACACACACACACACACACACACATATGTATATATATATATGTATACACACACACACACACACACACACATATATATATTCTATATAATAAAAACCTAATATGCTAAGTGTCTAGCCATCCAGTTGGCTGTTCAACCAATCGAAGCAGAATATGCTAATGATATGCTAAGGCCGCTCAACCACTCTTTATGATGTGCACTGACCACCAGAGGGCAGATGCTCCAAGCAGTAGGGTAGCTTGCTGCTGGGGTAAGGCCAATCAGGACTGAGCAAATTGGGCTGGACACACCCTAGAGCCTTCCCTCGGTCCCTTGCAGGCTGACCAACCTCCCATGTCCCTCCCTGGCCCCGATTGTGCACTGGTGGGGATCTCTCAGCCTGGCCTGCACCCTCTCAGAATTCAGGACACCTCAGGGGATGTTGGAGAGCTGGTTTCGGCCCAATGGCAGAATGACCGGTTGCTATAACACACTCTGACCACCAGAGGGCAGACGCTCAATGCAGGGGCTTTCCCCTGGTCGACAGTGTGCTCCCACAGGGGGAGTGCCACTCAGCACTGAGCATGTCCAACTGACAGTTTAGGCCCAGTAGTAGGCCTAAGCCGTCAGTCGGACTCCCCCAGGGATCCTCATACTGCGAGAGGGTGCAGGCCCAGCTGAGGGACCCCCCCATGAGTACAGGAATTTCATGCACTAGGCCTCTAATATATATATATTTAAACAGTGGCCAGGTGCATGAATTTGTGCACATTGAAAGGAAATTAATTAGAAGAAATATTTTAATATCAATATCTTCCCTTTCTCTATAATAAAAGTGTCAACCGAATTCACAATAATGACAGATCGAAACACACACCTGCAATTGGCACCAGCGAGAGCTTTATATGTATTGAGCATGCACACGTCAACTTAGCCTTTTATAGATACAGAATAAATTTGTTTAATTAGACCTGATTTCTGATTTAGCTAAACTTTTTCCAGCCCAGTGAAGTGCCCCAATTTCTCTTTCAGGTAATTGTCAGCAACACAGTAATATATATCAACATGAAGCATATTATTATTGTAGAACACACAGGGAGAACAAAGGGTAAAATATTTAACTGTATCAGTGTTTGATTATATTCTGCACAATGAGAAAACCTGAAGTCATTTTCAAGGTCCACCACTTCTTATTTCTTTTCAGTCAGGTCAAGTTTCTAAGCTTTCTAAATCTCTGTTTTCTGGCTAATGAAAAGAAAATAGGATTCCACCGAGTCTCCTATCCCTACACTAGGACTTCTGTGAGGATCAAATAAATTGAGGCACGGGAAAATGCTTCACAGACATTTGTTTGCAGTGTAAAATGTTGGCACCTGGCTATAAAGCAAGCCATGTTCCTGGGCTGAAGAAACTCCAAGGAGGCTAGTTGCTAGGCAGAGAAAGCCAGGCATTGCTATATGACATCATTACCTGGATATACATGTAACATTTGATATAGAGAGATGCCATGCAGTTAATGTAAGGGGTATTTAAGAGATTATAATTGGGAGTGAGGTCAAAGAAGACTTAATGAGGAAGTCATTTCATCAGTGACCAGAAGAATCAACAGGAGTTGACCATTAAATAGGGTATGTGAGCAGAGTAACCCAAGCAGGGAACCAGCCTGTAAAGCCCCCTGGTATGGGAAAGAGTCTACCATATTAAAGATACTAAAAGAGAAGATAAGATTCAGATCTTGCAAAGCTTCTAGGCCATATTTAAAATTCTGGTTGTATCATATGCTATCAGGAGGCTTTAATGGGTTTCTAGCTTCGTGGTAGTGTGATCTAGTTTGCATTTTCTAACTGCTTTGTGGAGAATGGGAATCCAGAAGGAAGTCTTTGTAGTTATCTGGGCAAAAAGTGGTACATATAGCTTTACCTTCCAAGTGACAGTGGAGAAAGAAAAATAAGCAGATCACAATATATTCTAGAGGGAGATCCTGGGACCTGACAGTGGCCTCAATATAGAAATGAAGAAGGTACCAAAGATGGGTCCAAGCCTGACCAGTGTGACTCAGTGGTTGAGCGTCGACCTCTAAACCAGGAGGTCATGGTTCGATCCTTCATCAGGGCACATGCCCAAGTTGCAGGCTTGATCCCCTGCAGGGAGTGTGTGGGAGGCAGCCAATCAATGATTATCTCTTATCATTGATCTCTCTCTCTCTCTCTCTCTCTCTCTCTCTCTCTCTCTCCTTACCCCTTCCTCTCTGAAATCAATAAAAATATATTTTTAAAAAAGAAAACATACCCCTTTCTCTCTGAAATCAATAAAAATATATTTTAAAATATATTTTTAAAAAATCCTTCTGGCATGATAAGTTAGGTAGATGGATATGAACTTAAGTGAATATTTACTGAAAGGAAAATATGGGATAAAAATTTGTTGTGGTGGTGGAAGTGACAGAGATGGACAAAATGAGTTTCAGTTTCACCTAAGTCTGGGGTGCCTGGAAGACATTCAACTATGTATGTCAGGTTTGCATGTTTATGCTTTGCTTAATGCCTCAATATGTTAAAGATTCAAATCAATGAAAGTTGGTCAGCTTTCAGTCCAGATAAAATAAAGGTTAACTCAGATGAAACCTTCCCTTTCTATAGGTTCCGCTACATGTAATATTGTCTTTCCCTGATGAGTCACATAGTTGCTATCTATGAAGTAAAAAATGTGGGTTCTCCTGAATCTCTGGGTATACAGTACTTCAAAGCTTTGAATCAATTAGAATTAGATTCAGACACATGATAACAGAAAATCCAAGATAATAGCGCTTTAACCCATAAGGTTCCCTCTTTCATGTAAATCAGTTCCAGAAGTCAATCATCTAGTATGATTCCACAGGCCCCAGGGAAGCCCCAGCCTCCATCCTCGATGTCACCTCATGATAAACAATAGTGGTAGAGCTCGTTCTGTGAAGGAGGAAGGAAAGTGATAAAAGGGGCCCCCTCTCAGCTGAGTCAGCGCTTTCCTCAGCCTTTCCTGCAGGTCTTAGACAATTTTGGTCTTTATCTCATTTGCCAGAACTTAAGTCTTATGGTCACACTTCACTGCAAGAAAAAATGGAAAATGTGGTTCTTTATCTAGGTATACTGCCACCCTAAAAAAAAAAACCTAAACTTTATTACAAGGAGAAAAAGGACGACAGATTTTGAATAGGAATTTAACAGTCTCTGCTGCACGCAGAGTGAGAGAGGAGCATAAATTATAGCTGTGGCAAAACATGAATTATATAAAGAAATGTAAGAAAAACCTTTAGGCCCTGGCTGGTTTGGCTCAGTGGATAGAGCCTCAGCCCTACGAACTGAAAGGTCCCGGGTTCCATTCCAGTCAAGGGCACATGCCCAGGTTGTGGGCTCAATCCCCAGTGGGGGACTTGCAGGAGGCAGCTGATCCACCATGATTCTCTTTCATCATGATGTTTCTTTCTCTCTCTCCCTCTTCTATCCTCTCTAAATCAATAAAAATATTTTTTTTAATGTAGAAAGAAAGAAAGAAAGAAAGAAAGAAAGAAAGAAAGAAAGAAAGAAAGAAAGAAAGAAAGAAAGATCTTGGGGTGTGTATGTCTTCCAAAGAACATTTGCTACTTTCTCTCACAGATATTAGTGGGGGAATAAGGATGCCAAAACACTTTTAAAAAAATTTATTGGACCATATGACTGGACACTTACCTGGAAAAGTAGGGCAGGCTTCTGAGAGATTTAACCACTATAGCTTCAGTTCTCTGTGGTTCACTCAACTCTATCCCCCGTGTTGCTATTGGCTTCAGCCTCCAGAATACTTCCTTTATAAAAACCAAAGGCTTCAACTCTTCCAGACTTACTATAAACAATATCCCACCCAGACTGTGTGACTCAGTGGTTGAGAGTCGACCTTTGAACCAGGAGGTCATGGTTCAACACCCAGTCAGAGTACATGCCTGGATTTTGGACTCAATTCCCAATGTGGGGCTTGCAGGAGGCAGCCAATCAATGATTTGGTTTCATCATTGATGTTTCTCTTTCTCACTTCCTCTCTGAAATGAATAAAATATGTTAAAAATTTTTAAAAAGAAAGATGTACAAGATCCCGTTTTAAAAAAAAAACAAACTCAAAGAAAAAATAATATCCCTTCCTGAACTAAAAAGATGCTCCCTTACCACAACTACTTCAATCTGAACATCAGACCCTCTTTGAGTCATTCTTTGAGTGAGGGTAAGTTAATCCACCAAGATATGTGGAAGCTATATAAGAAACTGGTAAATGAGTAATCTGTAAAATATAATGATGATAGTTGCATAACAATATGAATATAGTTATTCTCATGAAATTTAGTCTAACTTAAAAATAGCTAAAATGGAAGAAACCAAGATGGCGGCATAGGTGAATACCTAAACTTCTGTCCTGCACAACAATTTCAAAACTATAGAATGGATATCATCTAAAACCACAGGAAAGCTGGCTGAGTGAAAATTCTATAACTAGAAGGAAAGAGAGGGGCTCATGGAGACTCAGAGGAGCTGCAAAAACCTGAGGTACAGAACACACGCATGGAGAGGACGGGTGGCAGGGTGCCTGGCTGGCTTCCTCTAGTGGGGGGAGTGAGGGGAACAGAAACTCCCGACTGCACTGAACCCCAGTTCCGGGCAAGACTTATACAGGGGGAGTCTGGACTGTTGTGAAAAGGGAGGAGTGCACAGAAACTTAGGGGAGCCACAAAAGGCAGAGGTCTGGAGGTGCATGCAAGTGCACACAGAGAGGACTGACTGCTGATTGTGCTGCTGGCTTTCTCTAGCAGGAGGAAGACAGAACCACCTGATTGTGCTGAAATCCAGTTCCGATTACAGTGAACCCCAGTTTCAGGCAAGACTCTAGGGACTCAGATTCATATGGGTCCCTGGAGTGCACGGAAACTCAGGGGAGCTGGAAAGGCAGAGGTCCGGAGGTGCACAAGCACAAGTGCACGCAGAGAGGGCTGCAGCAATTATCGAGGGACACTGAGACCCAGGAGGGACCAAGTAGGGCATGCCTGACAGGAAGCCAAGGCTGTCTGCTCAGCTCTGAGACTCCACCCCATTCAAGCTAAACACAGAGGCTTTTGTAATTTTGCAAGTCTTGTATCATAAGGCTGATTCCAGCACAGAAGTTCTCCCAGCATAGACACAGCTGATCCTCACAACCAATTGGCTTGGAGGTCAATCCTCCCCCCTCCCCCGCCCCAAGTGATACCAACAACAATCAATATTTAACTACAAAAAGGCTGTGCACACAGTACAAAAAGGAGTGCACCAAGAGAGTCCATCTCAGGAACTGAGGAGGCAGAGCTATTGGGCCATATAGGACACCTAGCACACAAAGCTACTCTACCAACTCAGGGAAGCAGTGAAAATGCGGAGACAAAGAAAAAGATCACAAACAAAAGAAATGGAGGAAAACAAATGACTGGATATAGAGTTCAAAACCATGGTTATAAGGTTTTTAAAGAATTTCCTAGAAAAGATGGATAAATTTAGCAAGACACAAGGAGATGAAAAAGGACCAACTAGAAATTAAACATACACTGACTGAAATAAAAAAATATTATACAGAGACCTAACAGCAGACTAGAAGAACACAAGAATGAAATCAAAGATTTAAAAGACAAAGAAGCAGAAAACACTCCACTGGAAAAGCAAAAAGAAAAAAGAATCCAAAAATTGGAAAATAGTGTAAGGAGCCTCTGGGACAACTTTAAGCATACTAACATCAGAATTATGGGGGTGCCAGAAGAAGAAAGAGAGCAAGATACTGAAAACCTATTTAAAGAAATAATGACTGAAAACTTCCCACATCTGGTGAAAGAAGTAGACTTACAAGTCCAGGAAGCTCACAGAACCCTAAACAAAAGGAATCCAAAGAGGACTACACCAAGACACATCATAATTAAAATACCAAGACAAAAGACAAAGAGAGAATACTAAAAGCAGTAAGAAAAAAAACAGTTCATTACCTACAAGGGAGAACCCATAGGATTGTCAGCTGATTTCTCAACAGAAACTATGCAGGCCAGACGGGAGTGGCAAGAAATATTCAAAGTGATGAATAGCAAGAACCTACAACCAAGATTACTCTACCCAGTAAAGCTATCATTCAGAATTAAAGGTCAGATAAAGAGCTTCACAGATAAGAAAAAGCTAAAGGAGTTCATCAACACCAAACTAGTATTATATGAAATGCTGAAAGCTACTCTTTAAGAAGAGGAAGAAGAAGCAAAAGGTAAAGATAAAAATTAGGAACAACAAATGTATATCTATCAACAAGTGAATCTAAAAATCAAGTGATTAAAAAATCTGATGAACAGAATAAACTGGTGAATATAATAGAATCAGGGGCATATAAAGGGAGTGGACTGACAATTCTCAGGGGGAAAGGGGTGAGGGAGGTGCAGGGAGAGACAGAACAAAAATCATACACCTATGGATGAGGACAATGGAGGTGGAGGTAAGGATAGAGGGAGGGGTGGGAGCCGGGTGGAGGGGAGCTATGGGAGGGGGAAAAAGAGGAAAAATTGTAAAAATCTGAACAATAAAGATTTATTAAATTAAAAAAAATAGCTGAAATGGCAAATTTTATGTCATGTACATTTTACCATAATAAAAAAGAAACAAAAATATAATGAAGAATAGAAAATCTCCTCCCAAAACCACTTTAGCAGTTTGTAGTGCAACTTTTCTTAAAGATAAATTATCACAGAATAATAACTGTCCAAATAAGTTTGACATTTTTGTTACATATATACTTTTTAATAATGTTTTTCTTCAAAGAACATCTAATGAGATTTCCTGATCTAGGGTAATGCACTTTGGAAAATACAATGCACTACACTGGATTAAACTATACTGTGAGTCAAGCCAGAATCTCTGTATAATGACTATGGCCTCCATATTTCCATGAGACAATTCCTATTGTAAAGATAATACCTCCCTCTCTCTCTCTCTCTCTCTCTCTCTCTCTCTCTCTCTCTCTCTCTCTCTCTCTGTCTTTCCTCACAGACAGAAAACACACACACACATATATCAAATAATTACAAATTCAAATACTAAAAGAAAACTCTGACTCTTTCTTTGCTACAGTCAGTGCACTCAAGATCTGGCTCCCCGTGTAGCCCACGGTCATCCATGGCCAAGGAAAGTGTTACAGCTGAATGTGAATGGATGTTAACACAGGAGAGCCTCACACATACAATTCAAGAAACTGCCCAAGCCTCTAAGTGCCAAGCTGATGCCTCTGTGCTCCCATCCAACTGTGAGGAGCCTGTCAGGTTGGTGGAGGGCCTTTGTGCTGAACACCAAACAGCCTCCTTAAGGTTGATAACAGCAAGAAACTAGAGGTATGGGTAGGCCTCTGTAAAACAGACAGGGAGGGGAAACCCATAAAGGGGTTGGCCGCAGTTGTGTGGTAGTTAAGGACTATGGCAAAGAGTCTCCGGCCAAGGATGTCATTGAAGAGTATGTCAGTGCAAGAAATAAACAAATAAAAAACTTGCTTCTGGTTCTGCAAAAGAAAAGAAAAAAGAACACACATAAATTCCAGGAAAGGGCTATGTGTGCATGGTGCTATAACATCAGAATTGGGCTTATCTTGAGTTGTCCCTGAGGAATTAACAATGAAGCTGAGATCTGTGGGATGAGGAATTAGTGGGTAAAGTGGATATTATGTGGAAAGAGAAGAAACATACCCAGAGGAAGCTTTGTTGAAGAACCAGTATGAGAAGTTGAAAAAGACCATGTGGCTGGGACACTGTGGGCTGACATACAGAGGGAGTGCAGGCCTGTTCCATCTGCTCCTGCACCAGGCTTGCTTCTTTCCTCCGGAACACTGCGCCCAGGAGTCCAGACCTCCTCCGGGGCCCCCTGATTGTTTTCAGGGAAAGTGCATCTTTTCTATCAGTCCTACACATCATAACTTGGAAGAATTTTAGACCCAAAGAAGTTCTAGAACTACTCCACTCATCTAAGGAAATTCAGTCAGTAAATATATTGCTTGAGTAGCTGGACAGGGGCAAGGCACTGTGCAAAACGCTGCAGGGAATACTAAAGTGAGGCAGTCCTTAATTTCAAGGCTTGGCAACCTGGTGTACTCTGGCCATGAGGAATACGCTGACAGATGGATCATTATAAAATAAAGTGCCTTGCTACTTAGTCCAGCCAACCTGGCAGTCTGCCTGAGAAGCGGACATTCCCAGTGAGGCTAGGGTGGGGAAATGGAAAATGTGTGTATGGGCGGGGCAGAATTTTACAATTTGCTCACATTCAAATGAAAATCCTCTAAAGAAATCTGGGCTATCATCTTTTCAAGTTTGGAGTTAGAAGAACCGGGCTCAAGGACATGTGGGTTAAGGCACACAGCCAGTACCCTCACCAGGTGGAGTGCTCTCCCAGGTCATAATGCAATCACTGCTTCCCCTTTGTCCAGCTTTTCGGGAGACCTGATGTGGAGAAGAGGGAGTTGGGTATATCATACCACATGTACTGATGTATATCAGCAGGCACTACCACTGCCCACAGTTCCCTCAGGCAAATGCTGCCTTCTTTCCTATTACCAACTAATTGAAGCAGTGACCTTGCAGTTTATTTCATCCAGATTGCAGTGGGTATAAAATACATTAGAACGAAAGAGAAGAGCTTTCAAGGCTATGTTCTTACCTTAGCCGGTGTGGCTCAGTGAATACAGCATTGGCCAAAGAGTCACTGAAGGGTCATGGGTTCAATTCTGGTGAAGATCATGTACATCGGTTGCAGGATTGATCCCTGGCCTGAGTTGGGGCAGGTGTGGGAGGCAAACAGTTGATGTGTCTCTCTCATATTGATGTTTTTTTTCTCTGTGTCTCTCCCCCACCCTTCCACTCTCTCTCTAAAATGCAATGAAAAAATATCCTAGGGTGAGGATTAAAAGGGGAAAAAAAAGAGTATGTTCTTTCTAGTAACACAGATGCCCCTGGTATAACTCACAGAAAGGTGTCCACAGGATGACCTGCACCAGGAAATTATCTAGCCACTGAAAAGCCAATCTGTCATGTTTAGAGGCATATTCTAAGAGATCAGGGGCACTTGAGTAAAATAGAACATGAAGAAAGTATACTCATTCCTTATCTTTTGAAACAATAATTCCAGAACTGAAAATATTAGTCCTAAGAAGATAATGTTTTTAGATATATATGCTTAGACCTATTTGTTGGAGGCGGGGAGGGGGAGGGGTGAAAGGAAGCAATCTAACAATTGAAAAATAGGAAAATAAGTCAGCACATATCAGTTTAACAGACTTGTGGCTTCATGGGCTTTTTCTTTTTAATATATTTTTATTGATTTCAGAAAGAAAGGGAGAGAGAGAGAGAGAGAGAGAGAGAGAGAGAGAGAGAGAGAGAGAGAGAGAGATAGAGATCAATGATGATAGAGAATCACCGATTGGCTGCCTCCTGCATGCCCCACACTGGGACCGAGCCTGCAACCTGAGCATGTGTCCTTGACCGGAATTAAACCCAGGACCCTTTGGTCTGCAAGCCGACACTCTATCCACTGAGCCAAACAGCTAGGGCTGGCTTCATGGGCTTTGATAGTCTTTTGTTTTGTTTTTTGTTATTTTGCTATTAGTGGTTAGCCTTCAGTCCTACTTCCCAACAGCTCCCTGATTTCCCCCTGGATAAATCATTTTCCCACATAGCACAAAGTCTTAGTGAAATTCATGTGCCTGTCTTGCACTAGGGACTCCAAAGAGATAGCTGGAGGCTGCTTCTGCCAATCCTGTCTCTCAGGGCTGTCACTGACAAGGGCTGGGCACATGACCTACACTCAGCCAACCAGACTCTCTTTCCCAGGACTTTGACTCTTGAGCTTAGTAAAGGCACTGACAGAGAAACAAAGTTCATCTCTTTCAGCCAAGAGTGTCGAAAGAGACCCACTGCCTGGCAGGTGACTCAGCTGCTTCTTCCAAGGCTGGTTCTGCATGCTTCCTTTAGCACTCCACATACTTTGAATGAAATACCTTGTTGCTTAAATTGTCAGAATCAGGATTCCTTTCCTTGCAACCAAGGAAGAAGAATAAATACCTAGGTTGGTACTCAAAGGCAATGGACCTTCAGGTACACACTGAAGCAACAAGTCATTAAGTTAGCATTGTTGGTCACTGAGTTCTAAGTCACATGACCTTAAGTGCTCTGTAATGGTTCGTTTTATGTGCCAATGTGACTGGGTTTACCAGAGAAGTGGTAAAGCATCATTGCTGACTGTGTCTGTGCGAGTGTTTCTGGAAGAGATTAGCATTTGATTCAGTAAACTAATGAAAGAGACCCACCCTCACCGATAAGGGCACATTGAGGGCACAAATAGAACAAAAACGCAAGTAAAGGGTGACTTCCCTCTTTCCTCTTGAACTGGGATGTCTGTCCATCTTTACCTGCCCTCAGACACTGGATATTGGAGCTCATGGTTCTCAGACCTTCACCCTCAGACTAAATTACATCAT
>PVJN01055057.1:0-13211 GCA_004026805.1 Lasiurus borealis | reverse complement strand
TAAATCTTGGTACAGAGTACGTCTCCCATACACCAGCTATGATGGTGACTTAAAAAATTTACTCCAGCACCGATCCTCCTTTCTCAGTCTTGCCCTATAAAGCGCCAACATATTTGTACTTAGATGTCCAATTGCTTACATGTTTAAAAGACAGAAACACACACACACACACACACACACACACACACACACACACACACAGGGTTGCCATCTTTCTGCCAAAATCCCATTTACCTTATTTCAACTCTACCACTAACTCTGTGGGAAGAGGCAGGTGTTGCTGTGTTATCACTCCAGTGACAGTAGCAGTAACTGCAACTAGTAAACCAGTACACAGAGTGGTTACTAATGGCTGCTCCTGCAAAAAGCACTAGGTGAACCCTCACAAAAGCCCCAAAAGGTACATATTGTTGTCCCGTTTTAAAGCTGAGAAAGCTGAGGCACAGGAAAATGCAACAATTTGCTAAGGTCACAGGTAGGTGTCACACTAGAGGTGGAGCCACCATTCAAACCCAAGGCTTTTTGTCGTTGTTAATCCTCACCCAAGGACATTTTTTCCCCAGTGATTTCTAGAGAGAGTGGAGGGGAGAGATAGATGTGAGAGAGACATCCACTGGTTGCCTCCCACACATGCCCCAACCAGGGCCGGTGATCCAACGTGCAACCAAGGTTCGTGCCCTTGTCTGGAATTGAATCTGTAACCCTTCAGTCTGAGGGCCAACACACTAACTGCTGAACCAAACCAGCCAGGGTTTAAAAAAAAAAAAAAATACATGGTTTTATTTATTTCAGAGAGAGGGAGAGGGAGAGAGAGAAACATCCATCGGCTGCCTCTTGCACACCCCCTACTGGAAATGGAGCCTGCAATCTGAACATGCGCCCTGACATGGAATCAACCCGTAACTTCCTGGTTTATGGGTCGATGCTCAACCACTGAGTGACACTGACTAGGCCAAGCATGAGCTCTTAATCACCATGTTAAATAGAAGAAATTGCAATAGAAGAAAGAGCCTCTAAACTTGATGTCAGAAGATCTAGGTTCAAGTTCTAGATCAGCTATTCACGCGCAGTGCAACCTCAGACAAGACTGACGGCTGTGAAACCATTTTTCACCTGTGAAGTGAGTGATACTACGGCCTGCCCGTACTGCTTCACAAGGCAGCAGTGAAAACAAAGAGTGCAACTAACAGAGCTAATTAAAAATTGATCTGTAACACAGATCCCATAGTTGCTACCTCCATATTCCCAGGGTTTATTTTAGTAACACTATTCTGGAATTCTATTCTTATGTCACCAACATTGTAGTCTCAGGAAAAGTAAACAGCCTAAAGCTTGTCCATTTCAAGTAGCCACATAGAAGACTTAATTTACAATCCCCATTACTATCAAAATAGGGGATCTTCAGGTCAATATTTCCAATGTAAAATAGCTAGACACATAACAGCCTACCAATTAATTTCCACTTACCAAATCATCACATTTGAAGTATATCATCTCTTGGTTCTAAGCAATAATCACTTTTCTGAATATTTTAACTTGGAAGAAATGTACACTACTGAAATAATGTTCTGTACACCAAATATCTAAATCATAAGAGACATTAAAATCTGAAGGGCTTAAACTAAGACTCTAGACTAAGCCAAAGAAATTCAAACACACACACTATTCTCGAACATGTCAAACCATGTCTGGAGTTCGCTGCAGGGTCAGATTGGAACCTCAAAACTGTACCTTGCAAAACTGCCTGCGATCTCTTTTCCAAAGAAAGGGGTCCTATTTCTTCCTTCTGGCCTTATACTGCTACAAAAAGAAAGCTCACTGCAGTGGAATATAGGACAATTTCATTCAAGTCGTTAATCAACCATAAACCACAAAACATGTCTTATGTCTTGTTCACATGAAACTGGCTACTAGTGTTAATACTTTCAGGCATCTTGGGGGAGGGGAGGAGAAGAAGAGGAAACTGTAGTGCTAATAAATATGTTTTACTTACAGACTTTTCATAACTAATTACATAACCTGATTCTAGAAAGTCAAGAGTTCACAATTCAAAAGCTACTAAAATCATAGTACAAAATTATGCAGTTTTATAACTAAATTTATCCACTGACTTAAGTGTGTGTGCCTAAATTTTAAAAAGCTTATTGATTTAGTGTAAGATTACTTATATAACAAATTATTCCCATTCCAGAGTGGGCTTTTGGGGGGTGAAGTTTACTAAGCAATTTACAATGATCTGTGAAAATTACAAGCTTTTCCACGTTTTGAGAGAGACAGGGGAGGGTGAAGGAGGAAGAGAGAGAGGAAGGAAGGGGAGGGAAGGAGGGAGGAATAGGAGGGAAGGAAAGAATGAGAGAGAATGGGGAAGAGAGAAACAGAAACATTGATTTATTGTTCCATTCATTTATAAATAAAAATGTTTTTTTAAAACCATTAAGAAAAAAAAATCCATGAGCCCAGGCCATGGTGGCTCAGTGGTCAGAGTCGGCCAGCACACCTAAGGGTCTGGGGTTCGATTCCCGGTCAAGGGAACATACCTGGATTGCAGATTCAATTTCCCAGCCCCAGTCTGGGTGAGTCTGGGAGGCAATCAATCTATCTCTCACCCCTATTCCCCACCCCCCACCCCTCCTTCTACTGTATATCTTTAAAAAAATCAATAGACTATGATAGTGGTCGGCAAACTCATTAGTCAACAGAGCCAAATATCAACATTACCAAGATTGAAATTTCTTTTGAGAGGCAAATTTTTTAAACTTCAACTTCTTCTACCACTTTTTCAAATCAGACTCGCCCGGGCCATGGTATTTTGTGGAAGAGCCACACTCAAGGGACCAAGGAGCCGCATGTGGCTCGAGAGCTGCGGTTTGCCGACCACGGGACTAGGAGGTCATGGTTTGATTCTGGGTCAGATCACATGCCCGGGTTGCTGGCTCCATCCCCAATGGGGAACACACACAGGAGGCAACTGATTAATAATTCTCTCTCATCATTGATGTTTCTATTTCGCCCTCTCCCGTTCTCCCTCTGATGAAATCAATAAAAACATATATTTTAAAAATCAATGAAAAAAAATCCTCAGATAAAAATTAACACAAGAAAACAAAAAACACACATATGGGCACATACACGCGTGTGTGTCCATGTCTGAATGAATGCTTTTCCTAGCACCTTATTTGTAGTTATCAAAAACTGGAAAACAATTCAAATGAGCTTGAAGAATGAATAAACTGTGGTACATCCTATAGGAATACTACGTAGCAATAAAAAGTAGTAACTGATACGCAAAATATAGCTATTTCTAATTGCATTATGTTAAATGAAAGAAGCCAGAGTCAAAATGCTACATAGTACGTGATTCCATTTATATGAAATTCTGGAAAAGACAAAATTATAGTAAAAAACAAATCACTAGTTATCAGACACTGAGGGCAGTAGAAGGGGCTGACTCCAAAGGGTAAGGAAGAAGTTGTTTTGAGGTGATGAAACTATTCTCTATCTTGATCACAGTAGTGTTTCCGCTCTGGCTGGGTAGCTGAGTCAGAATATCATTCCGATAAGCCAAGGTTGCGAGTTTGATTCCGGGTCAGGGCACATATAAAAATTAACCAAAGAATTTATAAATGAATGGGACAATAAATCAATATTTCTGTTTCTCTCTCCCCCATTCTCCCTCTCCCTCATTCTTTCCTTCCCTCCCCTTCCTTCCTCTCTTCCCCCCTACATTCCCATCTCTCTCTCAAAAAAAAAAAAATCATGTTTCTAAAACTTTCAGAACTGTACTCAAAGAGTTTTACTGTATATAAATTATACCTTATTTAAAAAAAAATTTAAACCATAGAATCTTAATTATCAGTCTGAAAACAAGGACCAGATGCTACTTAAGCAACCAAAGCAGAAACATTAACCCTTGTGAGATCTGCTTCCAACTTTGAAAACTCCCTTCTATTAACATTTTGCCTAGAAATCTAAACAATATTAGTAAAATAGTCATAAATTCCCTTAGGATTAAGAACATTATAAACTGATGAACAAAAAGACAGATACAGAGGCAGTGAAGCATCAAACAGACTATCAAATTACAGTGGGAAGGTTAGGGAGAGGTGGGGTAGATAAGAGATCAACCGATTTTTCTATACAAAAGGATAATACCTAATCTTTGCAGGGCGATTAGTGCAATTCAGGTATAGAAAAAGCTGATCTCGAAATAAATTAAACCATTTGCCCAAAAATATAGCATGGTCAAGGTGGAGGTATGGTATTGAGATTCCTCCGAACTGTTCTCTCCAAAAATTGTAGTCCTCCATCAGCTCCTTCCCTTCTGACAGACACAGGTATGACATACCGAAAAAGCTCTCCACGCTAATCATTTTTAAAATTCGTTAAGCTATACAGCATATTTGTTTTACGCACTCTTCTGTATGGTCATTTTATATCATAACTTCAAAAGGTAAAATGGCCCAGCCAGTGTGGCTCAGTGGTTGAGCATCAACCCATGAACCAAGAGGCTGCTGATTTGATTCCAAGTCAGGGCACATGGCCCGGTTGCTGGCTCAACCCCAATAAGGGGCGTGCCGGGAGCTAGTCAATAGGTGTTTCTCATCATTGATGTTTCTATCTCTCTATCCCTCTCCCTTCCTTCTCTCTCTAAAATCAATAACGTTCATTCACACTGGGTGACTATTGTTGTGTTGACTGTTGTCACTTTTTATTTGACAATCTAAGGGAAAACAGGTCAGTGTACCTGACCAGTCAGTTATTGCATGTTTTGAAATTTCTTATGGCACACTGGTTGAAAATCACTGTACTAAAGTACCATATATATTTGAAACACAATAATACTACATTTTAAATACACACAGATTCATAGGATGAATGTAAGAGCATAAGCTAAGAAACATAAATAACCTCTGGATAATGTAAGTAAGACTTAAGAATACAAAAGGGATTCAATTGTATATTTTAACGTTTTTATTTATTGACTTTACAGAGGAAGGAATATGAAGCAGAAAATAGTCACACTATTCCACCAGCCAGAAATTTATCATTACCAATATTTCCATTCCTGCCTTCCCAAGGTCCCTCTTATGTATAAAAGTATTGCTTTACTTACTAAACGGGATTTTAAGCACAGCAAAACAAAAGGGAAATAACATACTAGTTCTTTGAAAGACTAATTCTCTTCAGTATTTTCACAGTAAGCCAAAACCTGTGTACAGGGAACTGGAGAGAATGAGACAAGTGAAAGAAATCATACTTGCTCCTTTTCATTCATTCACCCCACGGCAAACTGGTGTCCATGATTCAAGAATCATTATATACGCAAAGACTAATGAGTATGTTGCTTTTAAATAGCAGTCTACTACATAAATAAATAATACACACACATATATACACAGTCTTGCCGGTAGGAGGGACACACACAGTAAAAGTAATTATATCAAGACTAATTTTTTGTCACCCTGAAACTATCATTAATAGAAAGTAAAAGGGTTATCTGAAAGGCTAATGTAAACTTAATCACCTCTGCCAAAAAACATTTCCTGTGCATATCAGATGAAGAAACAATCTACAAAAATTGGTGAGTGTTAGTTTTACAGTGCTATAACTTATTTACAAATATAAATAAATACGTAAGAGTTGAAACAGCCCATCCGTATGACAGCTTAATCTATACTAGACAGTATATTAAGTGCCGGGAAGTGGAGAACATCCATCATTACCTACTTCTGCAGGCCTTACAATCTACCTCTTTAAATATGATGTCAAACGTTAGGCATGTGGCCTCCAAAGGAGTCACAACATCTCAAATCTTCCTGAGGTTCTAAAAAGATGTATGTGGAGAAAAACTTATAAATCATGCTACTTAAAGTAAAAAGAGGTCCCTGGACTTTTTCCCAAAGCACTGTATATAGCAATCATCTTCAGAACAAATTACAGCAACTCATTTCTTTAACTGGCAAAAAATAATCATTCGAGTTGCTCTTTTCAATAATATCTTTCTCTGAGAATGACCCATAAGAAATAACTAAAATTAAGTCCCCCAATATGGGAGAAGAAAGGGAGACATTTTTCTGGTGCAAAAGCACCATTTCCCGATTCCGTAACTTACAGAGAGAAGTAGGGCCAATCAAAAGCAATTTATTCAAACTTAAGAAAACAGTTACCTTTTAATCTAAGATTCATCATGGAAAGTTTGGCCTGAGAAACCACTTTTTAAAAGTTAAAGGTTCAGGCTCTTCCAAATGGAAGGAGAGTGACAGGTTAATTGTGGTACTTTGCAAGCAAAGGAAAGTAAGTAGCAATTATTCATCCCTTTACTCAGTCTCTAACACTTATGCTCTTAGAAAATAAGGATATGTTATCATTGAACTGCTTTCCATAAAGCATAGGCATTTTAAAATATACTCTAGGCCTGACTGAATAGCTCAGTTAGTTAGAATTATCCCAATATGCCAAGGTTACGGGTTCCATCCCCGGTAAGGGCACATACAAGCAACCAATTAATGCATAAATAAGGGGAACAGCACATCGATGTTTCTCTCCTTTCTCTCTAAAAAAAATAAAATATACTCTACGGCGTATATCAGCTCTTCACATTTAAGAGAAATACACTTACTTAAAATGTCTTCTACCCTATTATTTGCCCTTTTCTAAATTCAGTCACCTCCCCAATGACGAAAGATATCAAACTGATGCTTTATGATATGTTGGCCTTTATTGTAGACATGACTCAACAGCATGGGACACTTTGAAGACAGACTATCAGAATCCGACTAGGCTGAACCATCAGCAGAGCTAGTGGAAATGTCCCTCAAAAAATCATCCATAAAAGACCAACAATAAATCTTAAAAGTCTAAAGCCATGATATCCACAGCAGAGTATAATATACCTCAAGGAGAAAAATATTATTTTAGCTTTATTTTTAATTCTCACCCTTGTTCATTTTTTTGGCGGAAAGGGGTATATTTTATAAGGTACACAATAACCAGTTACTATACATATTGCTGGTCAATTAAATAAGTACTTAAAAATTGAGAATTAATGCTCAAAATTTTTTTTTTACTGTTGGGATGAACCATCAAAAAGTTTAGAGACTACAGTACTAAAGTACTCCTTGTCACCGCCCTGTCCAGAGTTAAGCTGTAAAGGTTAAAACCTGATGTCAAACAAAAGAACAAACTATTTTCAGCTCCCACCACCAAGCTAGGAGATGATAAATCACTATCAAGAACATGTGGAGTTGGACACTAGTATACTGTTGGTGGATCTTTAAAATAAACATCAATACAGTACCATGAGTATATTCCAATTTAAAATACATACCCTTTGACCAGATAAGCCCACTTTACATATTTAGCCTAAGGAATTAGCATAATTTTATTTAAAAAAGTCCAAGCCAATTCATCACAGCCCTGTTTGAAGAAAACAACATTGAAAATGTCCATTAACAGGGAACTGCTATAAACTATGATGCATCCATATCACAGAACACTAAATACCCATTATGGGAACATCTATTTGACATGTTAAGTTGTGTAAGTATTTCAGTAGATAATATATAAGAAAAAAAAAAAGAGTTACCAAATTATTACATCTAAGTGTGATTATGGATTACCTCTACTTTTGTCAATTCTCCTGGGTTATCTCAATTCTTGTTTTTTGTAGTTTTTTTTTAATTTCCATACTGAATATGTACTGTAGCTTTCATAAAGTAAAATAACTCTCTCTAAAATTTGAAACTTAAATGGAATCAAGTTAGAATTCCTTACTGTTGCCCTAGGACACTTCCAAAAACCTTTTCCTTATCTTGATACCAATTCTCTCCAAATGTCAAATTAATCAATATACTTATCAATCGATGGATAATTCAGAGGACTAAATGAATTTATATTTCTCTTCTACAACTAAACTATAAGAGCATTAGCTACAAAATAAATTAAATTTAGAACCCAGAGAAATGAAATCAGGAAAGTGTGCTACGTGCTCCTATCTCTCATAATGAAATCAGTCTACACATCACGTAAAGACACACAGACACATAAGAGACCCTCGCCTGGACACATCCAAGATGATCTGTAGCGGTCAGCAACAAGACAATACCTAAAGGAAAGAGTAAGAACATTAGCGGAAGTTTATGTCTTACCTTTGTTCATTAGGTCAACAACTTGTAACAGAGTTATGAGACATTTCACCTTTAAAAGAATACTGTAGCTTTAATGTAACCCAACTTCACAGTTTCCTTATAGTCTTTCATTTGTCTTATGCCTTATAGACAGCCGTCGTAACTATAAAGTCTAGGTACCTTGCCCTTAAGCAACTGCTTCAAAGTTTAACCACAACTCAAGAAAAATATACTTTACCTTGCAACACAGTAAATATATAATCACATACTTAAAAAATAAACAATTTTCCCAAATCAATACATTTTCACCACTTGCCATGTGCTGATATTTCTATTTCTTTTTTAATGCTTTATTTTATTCTTTTATTTATTAATCTGTGAGAGAAGAAAAATAACATCAATCAATTGCTCCTGCATGGGCCTCTGAGTAGGAATGAATCCAAAACCTGGATATGTGCCCTGACCAGGATCTAAATCCGCCACCTCTTAGTGCACAAGACAACACTCCAACCAACTGAGCCACACCGGCCAGGGCTTAATGCTTTTTTAAATCACCACATTTATTTCATTACCCTCTGGCATTGCCACCTGCCATTTAGAAAAGATAGAACTTGACACAGAATGTACTAAACTCCTTGACTGCCACTTCCACCACAGTTCCATAATAACAAAATGGGTGGAATCCAGCAAGTCTATTCCAAGTGCAAAACCTGGCACAGATGTGAGCCATCCCGGATCGCTCGGAAGTTCCCGCACCACCGCGACTATTCCTATTGGCAGATGGGATACAGTGCTGAAAGGTTCCTCCAGGCAAAGAAGAGAAACAGCAATCTTTTGTTGTCCTATCAGTTACATTAGTAAAATCCGCACTTGAGAATGCCTCGCAAGTTCACCACTGCTCCACAAACCCACGCTTCCGAGAAGATAAAAGAGGATCCTACCACAGTAAGACGCTAATACCATCCCCTCACATTTTTAGATTGCTTCCCATCATTTCATTTGATCCTCCCGACAGCGAGATAGGCAAGTTAGCATTCTTCCATTGACTAACCAGGGAACTGAAGCTCAAAGGCCTTACCTGAATTGCCAGCACAGCTAACGAGGAGCACAACCTATGCCTGAACCCAGGATTTACCCATTTATCCAGGCTCATGCTACAACTATTTTCATTCTGAACATCTGATACAAACGTGAACTCAAAAGGTATGTTAAATTTCTAGATACAAAAGTGAAGATGAAAGCAGGATACCAATATTGATATCATAAAATTAAAAATATAATGAATATTAACAATTTCAGTAGCCTCTTGATTTACTGGGAATCCTAGTTCAAATCAATACAGATTTGGTTTCATACTTTGTCTTTGGTCAACCTTTCACTGATTATAAAGTTTTTACATATAAATTCACCAAACAAAATTACAGAATTGGGTGGTAAGAAACTGGCCACATAACTTGCACAAACTTCCCCCAAACCATTCTTAAGCTTGTGGCTTCACACTAAATGATGAAGTTCCCTATGTGAAATCCGTTTTTATTTCATCACTAAGTGAATTACAACAGCATAAGCATGTTGTTTCTGAATACTTGCAACACGCACTCAGTTTCCAGAGCACTTGTGAACAACATCTAAAATTCATAAGCTTAAAGGCAGAATCCAAGGCAGAATGTTCCTTTTTTGGTTAAAAAGGCTCATGTACCTTTCAGATGAATACCAACTTAATTACCAATTATTCAAGATTTGGAGAACCAAGCTGAAGAAACTACTTGAGATCAAGGAATAGAACCCTTTAATTGTAAAGAAAAAACTGAGGCCCAGATGTGACATTTCCAACAGCAATCACATAGTCAATTAATTAATGACGGCACAGCCCCACCAGTGTGCTGTGTTGAGCATGGACCTATGAACCAAGTCAATTCCTGGTCAGGGCATATGTCTGGGTTGCAGGCTACATCCTCAGCAGGGAAGGTGCAGGAGGAGACCAATCAATGATTTTTATCACTGATGTTTCTACCTTTCTCTCCCTCTCCCTTCCTCGCTGAAATCAATTAAAAATAAGTATTTAAAACATCCTGAAAGAAATAATGAGACAAACTCCCCGCCAATCTACAGCTTCCCTTTATTCTAAATGTCTCTGCATCTAATAAAACGTGATCCTTAAAAAAAGTCACTAACACCTAAAACATTTATGACACAATTTTTTTCAAAGACACATTTAAGATCCAAAAACTAGGGGACAGGACAGTATCCAATGACAGTCTTTAGAAAAACAGTCTCTTGAAGAACTCAAAGTTACAAACTACCTGAGCTATAAAAACTGGCTCTCCACTCCAATGCAAGAAAGATACCAAGTAGCTTTTAATAACTAACGTTATCAGTCCCCTTAACAGCTCTTTTTCCCATCTCAATGCCACTCATTCACTCCACAAATACTGGGGGCGGATTAGGGGGAGCTCCAGCTAAGCACGGGAGACACCGAGAACTTACAGACCCGGTGCTTGTAAAGGCACCACTGGGTGCGCTTCCCCTCCCCCGCTGCAATATGAATACCTCCCTCCGAGCTCAGCGCCTCTTTACCACAGGGGGTGTTACCCAGAACGACGGGGATCTAAAAACTGCCTCCACCGCTGCTCAGGGCCTGGGCACACACACTCCAAAAGGCCTTTTCACAATAAACACTCCGGGTTCGCAACCCTCGTCTCCAGAAACTGCTAACTCGCCCACCTCGCCTCACTCCACTAGCAACCCGAGCCAGAGGGTCCAGGAGCGCGGCCGGATTTGCGAGGAGGGGAAGCCCCTTCCGGGGACCACACTTTGGGGGAGCAAAAAGCAGCCTTGCTGCCTCTCCCTCCTCTGCTTCTTTCCAGCCAGATCCGGCCCCGCGCCTCTGAATGCACCCCCAGGGGAGCAGCACCTAACTCACCCGCACCTGCACAAGTAACTTTAGGAGATGGTCAACTCTGTTTTAAGTTTCTCTGGCTTCCCCCGCTTCCCTGCCTCTCAAATTCTTAAAGATCTATAAACAAAAACAAACAAAAACAAAACAAAAAGCAGTCTCACCCAAAGTGGAATTAATGGGAATCACCTGGAAGACTACCGGGGACCCTAAAAGCAGAACTTCACGCACCTGGCTGCCCAGAAAGAATTATTTGGGGGGCTCTGCAAGGACGGGGGTCCCAGGCCCCCCTCCTTCCGAGACCGTCATCCCCCGTGGTCCCGCGGGAGACCCCGGATTCCCCGCATTCCAGCCCCCCCAACCCCCATTTCTAATGACCGAGGTGTTTAACGAGGTTAAGTCCCGGGCCTACGAGCCGAGCAGCCCGAGTCCCCACAAACGGGCTGCACCTCGGGGCTGCTCCCACGCACGCTGCCTGCGAGGTCCCCCCTCTGAGAACCGGGGGGGTGGGGGGGCAGGCGGCGAGGAGAGAGCCGAGAGAGAGGCCTCCTCCTCCTCCTCCTCCTCCTCCTCCTCCGGCGGCCCCTCTCCAACTCCAGAACCCGCCGGGGTTAGTTTAATATCACACGCGGGGCGGGGATGACTCAAAACGGTGTCATGCCGGGGAGCTGGGAGCTCCTTCCTTCTCCTTCCCTCCCCGCCCGGGTCCCAGCCCGACCTCACAGCCCGGGCCTCTGCCTCTGAAAAGGGGAGAGAGGTCCCCCCGAAACGCTCCGTGGACAAATCGCCAGCATCTGACATTGCAACAAACAAAAAAAGCAAAATAAAAGCAAAAAAAGCAAAAAATAAAAGCCATCTCGTGTAACCCAACCCAGGGCCTCCGTGGAACTACCGTCCACATCGTGAGAAGCCACGCTGAGCCTCACTCAACTAGAAGAGTATGCGCACTTTTCATTCTTTGTTAAAAAAAAAAAAAAGAAGAAGAAGAAAAAGAAAGAAAAAAAGAAAGAAAGAAAGAAAAGAAAAGAAAAAAAAAGATACTATCGGAAAAAAAAAAAAAAAAAAAAAAAAGGTCAAGCATTCAGGTCTGGCTCTACCTGAACCCCAATCCCTCACTGGTGGCTCCTGCGGGGGAAAAAAAAAAACGCACAGGGGAGGTCAGCGGACCCGGGAGGAGTTTGTTCAAGTGGAAATTGACCCCCTGATGTACCCCTAGAGCCCGTGGAGGTGCAAAGTTTTGCAGCCCCGAGTTCAACCACCAGCAGCAGCAGCAACAATGTGATCGCGGGGGTCCCCATCGCCCCGCAATGCACGGCTTTCCACCCTCCAGCCAGAACCCCGTCATCGGGGGCCAAGCGGCTCGAACCCGGGTCCCCCCGTCCCCCTCCCGCCCCGAACCATCCTTCCCAAGCGCAGGACGCCCCGCTCCGCGCAGGACGCCCGGCCACACGGCCCGCCGCGGGCCACTCCTCCTTCCCACACGTCCCCGGCCCCGCGCCGCCGCTCGCCACGGGGGCTCCCCTGGGCTTGTGGCCACAGCGGGGGCCACCCCCCAAAAAAAATAAAATAAAAATAAAATAAAATAAAAACCAATCCGGGGAGAGCGGGTTGTGCGCACACTCACGTCTCCCCCCCGGAGGGGTCCGCGGGCCTGTATCCGGGCGCTCCGGGGGGTGCGGGTGAGGGTAGCGCTTCACCCCGCTCCGTGCCCGGGCCCGGGTCCCGCCAAGTCCGCGAAAGGCCGCCCCGGCCCCGGGCTGGCAGCCGCCCGCCTCCCTGGCGCCGAGGGGTCCGGGCCGCGCCGCGCCGCTGCGCTCCGCTCCCCGCGCCTCTCCCCCTGGCGGCCGCCGCCGCCGCCGCCGCCGCCGCCCAGAACACCCCTCTCTCCGGGGCCCCGCACGCCGCCCGCGGCCCCCCGCCGGCCGCCGCCTCCCTCCCGAGGGTGACAGCCGCCGCTCCCCGGCCGCGGCCGGCCCCTCCTCCAGCTCCTCCTCACCCCCCGGCGGAGACGGAAGCGGGGGGGTGAGGGGAGCGGGAGCGGCGGCGGCGGTAGTGTCGGTGGCGGCGGTGGTGGTGGTGGTGGTGGGCTCCTTACCGGGCGGCAGGACATGGTGAGGCCCGCCACGGCTCGGCCTCCTCCGCCGCCGCCACCCCACGAGGCTGCCAGCCGGGGGCCGGCGTGGGGGGGG
>PVJN01055056.1:0-13211 GCA_004026805.1 Lasiurus borealis | reverse complement strand
TGTGTGTGTGTGTGTGTGTGTGTGTGTGTGTGTGTGTGTATAGTATAAAGGTATAATATTATATTATACTAGGGACCCCATGCATGAATCTGTACAACTTGAAAGGAACTGTGGACCATGAGGCTGCAGTGAGCACAGGGGCATCTCTTGGCCCAACTTATGCACCCCTGTCTGGTCTTTCCCACTGCAACCCTCAGTACCCTGTCTGCTAGCAACCCCTCTCCTGCCACTGTTCCCACACGCTGATGGTGCCGGCCCCTCTCAGATGGACTGGCAGTGTGGAGTGATTTGGGCTGATGCCAGCAGCATGTGCAAGTGGAAGCTGCTGCTCTGATTGCCCCTCAGGAACAAGAGGAAGTGGAAAAGCCCTCAGGGATGATTGGGGCCAGCAGCCATCACTCACACCCGCTGATGACACCCAGCAATTGGGACCAGCCCTGGGCACCAGCAGTGGGTGCGAGCAGCAGGGTCTATGCTGGCAGCAGATGTGAGTGCTGGGTGAGACCACAGCACAAGAGAGCAAAGAATTTTCAGTAACCACCAGAAGCTTGCCCCCATGACAGTGACCAGCTCCCCACCTTGGTCTGGTAGCCCTGCTCACCTTCTCCACCATCCCACCAGAGCAGATACCCACCATATTCCGTGCTCTGCTGCCTGCTGCCGATGCCCGCCATGTTCCACACATGCTCCTGATGGTCAGTGCACATTATAGTGACTGTTTCATTGTTCAATTGTTGGGTCTATTTGCATATTAAGGTTTTATATATAGATTATCTTATATACATAATATATTATATATATAATATATGATATGATATGTGATATGATGTGTACTTACTACTTTGGAAATGGCTGATCACTCAATTTTTAGCTTTCTTTAGCTTCTTTCTATTGAGATGGACATCATTAGTCATTTATTATTTTGGAAGATGAGCTTCCTAATGCTACACTAAATGTAGATGTATGCAAATACAAATGATCAGCTGATTTCCCACAATTTAAGTTACATTTAAATTTGAAGTGAAAATATTGTTATTTTCACCTTCCTATCACAAATGTATCCACACAAGCTCTTAAAAGCTTATTTTATTCATATTCTAGAGTCCTCCTCCACCTTGGTTTGGTTGCAGTTAGCACTCTATGACCACACTTTCTGTAGTTGAGTTAGACAATGTGCAATGCAGAAAAATTAATTAACCTAAATTAATAAGTATTATATAAAACCAGTGGGAAGATGTAACTTCTCAAACCCTCAAAATTGAAAGGAAAGTAATACATTACACTATTACTAGTAAAAAGGCTTACTGCTATTAGCTTAGTACCTCACACAGCATCCAGAGAAAACTACCAATAACTGTTCTTTACTCTAGATTTTGATGGTATCATTCAATTCATCCTAAGTTTATAGGTATAGAATAATTCAGTAATATGTTTCCTCAAATCACTTCTAAATAATCCTTACTCCTTTAATTTCTCTGAGTTTAATAGCCAATATTATCATAATCACTCAGGAACAGAAATCAGTAATACTGGGTACTCTGTAAAACATTGGACAATCTCAAGCAACAACTATCAGCCCAACATCATACATAACTTTTGAATTTACCATTGCACATTGGTGGAGCATAAAATAAAATACTAATCATCTAAATCTAGAATTTAGTTTTTCTGTGTATTTAATATACGTTAATTTTTGAAGATAAAACTACAAAGTAAATCAAGAGAAGACTGTACTTTGTCTTAGAAAGTTACCAAACCTTGTTCACCACTCTGAAAATGATGTTACCAGAGATAATTCCACCTATGCTATTTGACTCAATAGCACAACACACATATTTCAGTCTATATTTGTATCTGTAATATTCATAGTGTGTATAAGCACCTGATAACTTTATTTAGCTTCTGGGGTAAGTTGTGCCCAAGTTTTTGTATCCTGAAGTACACATTACCTCATTATGAATTAATTTGCTTGTATTTAATATTTTTATTAAAGTTGAGGCAATATATTTATTTTTAAATACATGTTTAGGTATATTTTATGTGAATTTATTTTCAGAGTAGTAAAGGAAGGAACTATTACATATCTGAAGTGAAACTGAGCATTCAGTCTTATAGAATGAGAAACACTTGTATACTGTATGTCAAACTGCAGACCACACTACAAAACTCCAGGAAGGGAATCCTATATAATAAAAGCCTAATATGCACATGGTTCACCCGAAGTTTGACTGCCCGCTATGATGTGTGCTGACCACCAGGGGTGGAGTAGTACATGGTACTGGCAGCAGGTAGCAGTGTATGGGCTACCAGCCCCAATGAGAACAGGCTCCTGGTGGAATGGTGGAGCAGGTGAGTGGTGGCGCCAGGCCGTGATGGGTGCAAGTGAGGGCCCCATCTCTCCACTGATTGCCTCACAGCTGGATGGGGGCAGGGCTACTATTCATCTCCCAGGCTCTGAGAGAGCCAGGTGGGGCCCCAGGCCCTAACCAATAGTCCCACTGATGGTGACCAGCAGTGGCGGTGGGGTCAGGGCTGCTGCCCAGCTCCCAGGCACTGAGGGATCTGGCAGGAGGCCCAGCCCCAATTGATCATCCTGCAGGTTGGATGGTGGATCAGATGAGGGGGTGGTGTCAGGCCACAGCATGGTGCCAGGCAGGGCTGCAGGGCTGCAAGGCTAAGGTCTCAAGCTTGGGCTGTGAGCCTGGGGCACAAGCTAGGACCCAATCCCCCAGGCCACCCATAGAAACCCCACCCATGCATGAATTTGTGCACTGGGCCTCTAGTTAATTATATGCTTGATGGGTAAAATTCCACTGTGTGACACATGCATATCTATCATCACAGCACTCATGTACTCAAAATTAATCTGCTTTAAATGAATAAGGTAGTAAACAAAGGAACACAAGTGTAATAGAACCAGGATTTGAATATTTTAGCATAGACCATTAAGTCAAACAATTTCTTATATCCCATATGCATGATCATAGGCCCTTAAAGAATGTGCATACTCAATCCCTCCATCTTCCAATGGAAGAGAAATATTTTTCATATTGCCACATCTATCATTTAGTATAATTTGTGTGACAAACAAAAGAAGACATAATTTAAAACCTACTTAAATAATAAGAAATTTAAAGCACCTATGGACTTGGAAGAAAATAATTGCAAACAGTAAAACTGATAAAGAATTGACATCCAAAATATATAAAGAACTCATACAACACAATAGCACATAATCTGATTAAAAATGGGAAGAAGAAATGAATAAACATTTTTATAAGGCATACAGATGGCCAACATGTACATGAAAAGATGTTCAGCATCACTAAGCATCAGGGAAATGCAAATCAAAACCACAGTGCAATATCATCTCACGTATGTCAGAATGGCTATCATCAATAAGACAAGTGATAACAAGCAACAAGCCTTGGGTAAGATGTGGAGAAAAGAAAACCTTTGTACATTGCTGGTAGGAATGCAAATTGGTAGAGTCATTGTAAAAAGCAGAATGGAGTTTCTCAAAAAATTAAAAATGGATCTACTGTGATTCAGCAACCCAAATTCTGGGTACATATCCAAAAGAAATGAAATCAAGATATTGAAAAGAAAAGATATCTGTATCCCTATTGTTATGACAGTATTATTGACACTAGCCAAGATATGAAAATAATCTAAAAGTATGTCAACAGATAATGGATAAAGAAAACATGTTTAATATATCTACAATAAAATATTATTTAACAACAAGAAGGAAGGAAATCCTATATTTATAAAAACATGGATCAACCTTGAGGGAATTATGCTAAGTAGAATTAAGTCAGACAGAGAAAGAAAAAATAAAGTATACTATCCCTTACATGTGAAATGTTAAAAAGCCAAACTCACAGAAACATATAATAGAATGATGGTTACCAAGAACTGTGGAGTGTGGAAATAGGGAAATGTCGGTCAAAGGCTACAAACTTCCAACTTAGAGATGAATAACTTCCAAAGATCTAATGCATAATGTTGTGATTATAGTTAACAATAATTTATATAGACTTGAGGTTTCCTAAGAGAGTAGATCTTAAATAATCTCACCACAAAAATGAAATGGTAATTATGTCAGGTGGTGGATGTGTTGGCTAATGGTATGGCAATAGTCATATTACAAAATATAAGTGTATCATATTAACACATTGTATACCTTGAAATTACACAATGTTATATGTCAATTATATTTTAATAAAGCTGAACATAAAATTATCAGAGATATATAAAATATGTTAGACAAAAACCAATCTATAATAATAAAGGGTAATATGCTAATTATACTGGACGACTTTCCAGAGGAAGCTGAGGCCAAGGCAGCTGCCATGGTGGGTGAGGGCCAAGGCAGAGGCAGCACCACAGAAGCAGGGGCCAAGCCCTTGCATGAATATCATGCATCAGACCTCTAGTAGAACTATAAGGAGAGATAGGTGAATTCACTATTGTAGCTGAATACATTAACACCTCTCTATACATAAATGACAGATTCAACTAGTAAAAAATCAATCAGCTGGTTCTAATGGGAATCTATAGATTAATTAATTCAATACCAGCAAAAAACCACATTCTTCTCTACTTCATATGGAACACTTACCAAGATATAAAACATTATGGGCAATAAAGGACACATTATCATACTTAAAACAACAGAAATCATACTATCTGTGCTCTAAAACCACATGGAATTAAACTAGAACTCATTGGCAATAATATAGCTGGGAAACTCCAAAATATTTCAGATTAAATAAAATGCTAAATAAGACTTGTATCAAAGAAGTCTCAAGAGAAATTAAAGAATATTTTAAACTAAATGAAAATAAGTTTTCCAGAGAAAAAAATGGCGGCGGAATAGACGGACGCCTCTGGAGCTTTGTCACTGGGCAGAGGGAGAGAGAGCAGCTGAGAGTCACACTGGGAGTGTTTGTTGGCAAATTAAGAGCCAGTTATCTTCCAGGAGAAGGCGGGGAACTGCTGGACGGGGCTCTCCTGGCCAGGCAGCCCCACTGCCACAGGGTTTTTGTCGGCCTGAGTCACCAGTACAAATGCGGAGACTGTGCCATCTTGCAGAGGGAGGTGGATGTCTGCAGTGGTCTGAAAGCTGCAGATGAAGCACCCACCGAACAGCCGGGGACCCAGAACACCGCTCTCCAATCGGTGCAGACACGCGGCGGATTCAGAGATCCACATGGCACATGGAAAGGTCAGATTTTGCCTGGGATAAGGTGAGGTCTCCTGCCCTGAAGAACAGAGATGTGCACACTGTGGGAATGGGGCTACAGGGAAAGCTGCTTCTGGGGAGGTCTGCAGAGGTTGGGCAGGGTGTGATCCCGAGGTGTGGAGGCAAACTCTCAGAGCTGTTGATGGAAGGGAGCTCAGGAAAGCAACTCATTTTTATCTGGTGCAGAGGGACAGCCTGGGAGTTGTTTCAGTGTCCCGGCTGCAAAATCCCCACAAACCGGTTTTGAGAACCACAGAGTGGCAGGATCTGAGCACAGCCTAGAGAGGTCCTGTGCTTTGTCTCAGAGGTCAATTCCGAAACACTGCCACCCAGTGGATGACACACAAATTGACTCTCTCATAACTACAAAAGAATAAAGAGATTAAAACACCAACAGTAGAACACAGGGAACTGCAATACCTTCCCTACTGGGAAACAGGAGTGTCAAGCAGAATAACAGTGGAAATGAATGACCATTCTATTTTTTTCTTTTTTCTTTTTTTCTCTTATTTTTTCACTTTTACATATTTTAATGAAAAAACTGTTTTTTTTCATTCAGCCTCAATTGATTTTACCTTTTTAATTATTACATTTTTGTTTTCAACTAGTATTTTATCTTTTTGGGAAAAAAAAACTAGTGTCATTTTGTTTTCTCTTTATTTTACTTCTGAATTAGAGTTCCACATTCTATTTTCACCTTTCCTTTAGCATAATTTTACTCCAACTCAACTCTACCTTTATGCCAACACTTTCCTCCTAACTTTCCCCATTTTGTTGTCTTGTTTCTCTTTCACTTTTCCAACTTTAGATTCTCCCTATTCTTTCTCTTTACCTAGTTAAAATTTCACCCCACTTATATATCTAATTTCAAATCCCCTACTACAAGTACATACAAAGCTTTCTTCTTGCTTGACTAGCCAAAAGTTGTTTTTTCTCTATGTCTTTTTGTTGCTATTTGCTTGAACAGTGATTATATCTATATTTGGAATTTTTCATGAGATTGTTTTAGCTTATTCCACTTGTTTTATTTTGCTTTTTGATTGGTTTATTTTTTACCTCTCTTTTCCCTCGCCTCCCTCGATACCAGTTGTTATTTGTAGTTTGTATTAATCACTAGGTACTGGTTGCTGGCCTTTATTGGGATTAGTGACTGTTCTATTGGAGTTTTCTCCTGACATCTATATTTTGTTCCACTTTTCTCTCTTATCAGCTTTCTTTTCTCTCTGAATTTCTCTTTCTCTTTTCTTTTTCTTCTTCTATTTTATTTTATTTTTTGTTCATTCATTTATTTTATTTTCGCCCACTCCCAATTTGATTTTGGCACTTATTTCCTTTCTTTTTCCCTCATTTCTCTCTTCTTCTTTCTCTATTTAACCGTAATTTGTCTTTCATTGGTGATCACCTTATTGGAGATTATTAACATCGTGAATACATTTCTGTTCAGTGCCTTGTGTGCTGTACTGGGTCGTGTTGTAGTTTGTGTCTTTGAATCAATGTAGGAGAGAGAACTATATAACCAGACACCGAGAGAAGAAAGACCATGGCCAGAAGAAGAAACAGCCCGCATATGACAGATGGGCAGGTATCACCACAAAAGGAAGTAAACGAAGTAGAAGCAGAAATAAGCCTGCCAGAGAAAGAGTTCAGAGAAATGATCATAAGGTGGATGAAAAGAATGGAAGACAAATTTGACAATATGAGTAAGAGCCAAGAGGAAATGAAGAAAAAGCAAAAAGAAATGCAAGAAAAAATAAAAAAAATGACATCACTGCTTTAATGAACTCAACAGAAAGCATCAAAAGTAGAATAGAAGAAGCAGAGGACCACATCAGTAAGCTAGAAGATACGGTAGGAAAAAATACCCAAGTACAGCAGCTTCTAGAAAAAAAAAAGAAAAAGCAAGAGGAGAGCCTAAGGGAACTTTCAAATAACATGAAACAAAAGAACATCCACATAATTTAGGTTCCAGAAATTTTGGAAACTGAACAAGGATTAGAGAACCTGTTTGAAGAAATAATGACAGAAAATTTCCCCAATATAGGAAAAAAAAAAAAAAACACACAAATCCAAGAAACTCACAGAGTCCCAATCAAAATGAACCCCACAAAACCGACACCAAGGCACATTATAATTAAATTGGCAAACACCAATGACAAAGTAAGAATCTTAAAAGTGGCCAGAGAGAAACAGAAAGTTACCTACAAAGGAACCCCCATAAGACTAGCTACTGATTTTTCAACAGAAACTTATCAGGCCAGAAGGGAATGGAATGAAATATAAAAAGTGATGGAAAGACAGGGTCTGAATCCAAGAATACAGTGCCCTGCAAGGCTTTCAATCAAAATTGAAGGTGCAATCAGAAGCTTCACAGACAAAAAAGGACTAAGGGAATATATTCCCACCAAAACAGCAATGCAAGAAATGCTAAAGGGTCTGCTGTAATAAAAAGAAATAGGAAGTGAAAAAGAAACTCTGGGCTAAAGACGAAAAATGGCGACAAATAAATACCTATCAATAATAACTTTAAATGTAAACAGATTAAATGCTCCAATCAAGAGACATAGGGTAATCGATTGGATAAGAAAACATGATCCACATATCTGTTGTCTATAAAAATCCACCTCAGGAAAAGAGATGCACACAGATTGAGGGTGAAGGGATGGAAGATGTTATTGCAGGCAAATGGAAATGGAAAAAAAAAGCTGGGGTTGCCATACTTATATCTGACAAATTAGATCTCAAAATGAAAGATATAACAAGAGATAAAGAAGGCCACTTCATAATACTAAAGGGAACAATCCAACAAGAAGAAATAACTTTGGTAAACCTATATACACCCAATAAAGGAACACCTAAATACATAAAAAAAAACTCCTGGAGGGTATTAAGGGAGAGATTGACAGCAATACAATCATAGTCGGAGAGTTTAATACCCCACTGTCACCACTGGACAAATCCTCTAAACAAAAAATCAGCAAAGAGACATCAATCCGAAATGACTCACTAGACCAAATGGAATTAATTGACATCTGCGGAACATTTCACCTCAAAGCCACAGGATATACATTCTTCTCCAGTGCACATGGGTTATTTTCAAAGATAGATCATATGTTGGGTCATAAGAAAAGTCTCTTCAAATTCAAGAAGATAGAAATCATATCAAGCATTTTCTCAGACCACAGTGCAATAAAACTGGAAATCAACTGTAATAAAAACAATAGAAAGAAATCAAACACATGGAGACTAAACAGCATGCTATTAAACAACAACTGGGTAACCAGAGAGATCAAGGAATAAATAAAAAACATCATGGCAACAAATAACAATGACAACACAACAACACCAAATTTATGGGACACAGTGAAAGCAGTGTTGTGAGGGAAGTACATAGCCCTACAAGCCTACTGCAAAAAGCAGGACACAATGGTAATAAATTACTTAACCTTACAGCTCAAAGAGCTAGAACGAGAGCAACAAGAAAAGCCCAGTGTACACAGAAGGAAGGAAATAGTGAAGATCAGAGCGGAGATAAACAACTTGGAGACGAAAGAAACAATACAAAAGATCAACAAAACCAAGAGCTGATTCTTTGAAAGGATAAACAACATTTATGTACCTCTATCCAGCCTCACCAAGAAGCAAAGAGAGAAGATCCAAATAAACAAAATCAGAAATGAAAGGGGAGAAATATCAACAGACCCTGCAGAAATATAAAGGATTGTTAAAAAATACTGTGAACATCTCTATTCCAACAAATTGGACAACCTGAAAGAAATGGACATATTCCTAGAAAAATATTACCTTAAAAAAACTCAAGGAAGAGGAATCTAAACATCTCAATAGTCCAATAATTATGGAAGAAATTGAACCAGTCATCAAAAATCTTCCAGCAAATAAAAGCCCAGGACCAGATGGCTACACAGGAGAGTTTTACAAAACATTCAAGGAAGAATTAAAACCTATCCTCCTCAGAATATTCAAAAACATTCAAGAAGAAGAAACACTTCCAAACACCTTCTATGAAGCCAGTATCACCCTAAAAATCAGAACCAGATAAAGACAACACAATGAAAGAGAATTATAGGCCAATATCTTTCATGAACACAGATGCGAAAATCCTCAACAAAATTCTAGCAAATCGGATCCAGGAATACATCAGAAAGATCATACACCATGACTAAGTATGATTCATCCCAGGAATGGAAGGATGGTACAATATCCACAAATCAATAAGCGTGATACATCACATAAACAAATTGACAGATAAAAATCACATAGTCATATCAATTGATGCAGAAAAAGCATTTGACAAAATTCAACACCATTTCTTGATGAAAACTCTCAGCAAAGTGGTAATAGAAGGGTCATACCTCAACATCATAAAAGCCATATATGAAAAACCCACAGCTAACATCATACTCAATGGCAAAAACTAAAACCATTTTCCCGAAGAACAGGAAAAAGACAGGGATGTCCACTCTCACCTCTCCTGTTTGACATAGTACTGGAAGTATTAGCCATTGGAATTAGACAAGAAGAAATAAAAGTCATCCAAATTGAAAAAAGAAGAAGTAAAGCTGTCATTATTTGCAGATGACATGATACTGTACATAAAAAACCCAAAGGACTCCATTCCAAAACTAAATTACTTAATTAATGAATTCGGCAATGTAGTAGGATACAAAATTAATGCTAAAAAGTCCGTGGCATTTCTATACACTAATAGTGAAATATAGAAAGAGAGACTAAATAAGCAACCCCATTTACCATCGCACCAAAAAAATTAAGATACCTAGGAATAAACCTAACTAAAGAGGTAAAAGACCTATATGTAGAAAACTACAGGACACTGAAAAGAGATAGACGAAGATGTTAACAGATCGAAGAATATACCATGCTCATGGGTTGGGAGAATAAACACCATTAAAATGTCTATACTACCCAAAGCAATCTATAGATTCAATGCACTACCCATTAAAATACCGGCATATTTCACAGAGCTAGAAAAAAGTCTTCATATATACATCTGGAACGAAAAAAGCCCACGAATAGCCACAGCAATTATAAGAAAGAAGAATAAAGTAGGTGGGATCTCAATACCAGATTTCAAGCTATATTACAAATCAACTGTTCTCAAACCAGCCTGGTACTGGCACAAGAACAGACATATAGACCAATGGAATAGAATAGAGAACCCAGATATCCACCCAAACCACTATCCTCAACTAATATTTGACAAAGGAGGCATGAACATAAAATGGAGCCAAGATAGCCCCTTCAATAAATGGTGTTGGGAAAATTGGACGGATACATGAAAAAAAAAAAAAAAGAAACTGGACCACCAACTTACACCAAATACAAAAATAAACTCAAAATGGATACAGGACTTAAACATTAGAAGGGAAACCATAAAAATACTAGAGGAATCCTCAGGCAGCACAATCTCAGACATATGTTGAAAGAACATCTTCACTGATACTGCTCCAAATGCAATTGAAGGTAAAGAAAAAATAAACGAATGGGACTACATCAAAATAAAAATATTTTGCACAGCAAAAGAAACCATCAACAAAACAACAAGAAAGACCACTGTATGGGAGAACATATTTGCAAATGTTATCACTGATAAAGTTTTAATCTCCAAAATCTACCGCCAACTTATACAACTTAATAAAAGGAAGTTAAACTATCCAATAAAAAAATGGGCAACGGACCTAAATAGAACCTTTTTGAAAGAAGACAGTAGGAAGGCCAAGAGACACATGAAAACATGTTCAAAGTCACTAATCATCTGAGAGATGCAAATTAAAACGACAATGCGATACCATCTTACACCGGTCAGAATGGCAATCATCAACAAATCAACAAAGGACAAGTGTTGGCGAGGATGTGGAGAAAAAGCAACCCTTGTGCGTGGTTGGTGGGAATGCAGACTGGTGCAGCCACTGTGGAGGACAGTATGGAGTTTACTCAAAAAAACTAAAAATGGAACTCCCATTCGACCCTATAATCCCACTCTTAGGAATTTATCCTAAGAAATCACAAACACCAATCAGAAAGGATTTATGCACCCCTATGTATATAGCAGCACAATTTACATTAACTGCAATTTGGAAACAGCCTAGGTGCCCATCAGTAGATGAGTGGATCAGAAAACTATAGTATATCTACACAATGGAATACTATGCTGCCATGAAAATTAAGGAATTCTTACCATTTGCAGCAACCTGGTTGGAACTGGAGAGCCTTATTCTCAGTGAAATAAGCCAGTCAATGAAGGAGAAGCATCACATGATCACACTCATTTGTGGATAATAAAGAATATTATAAACTGATGAACAAAAGGATAGATACAGCCGAGACCGGTTTGGCTCAGTGGATAGAGCATTGGCTTGTGGACTGAAAGGTTCCTTTTTCGATTCCGGTCAGGGGCATGTACCTTGCTTGCGGGCACATCTCCAGTGTGGGGCGTGCAGTAGGTGGCTGATCAATGTCTCTCTCTCATCGATGTTTCTGACATTCTATCTCTTTCCCTTCCTCTCTGTAAAAAATTCAATAAAATATATTCTTTAAAAAAGATAGATACAGAGGCAGTAATGCATTAAACAGACTGTGAAATTACAGCAGGAAGATTAAGGTTAGGTGAGGTAGATAAGAGATCAATCTAAGGACTTGTATGCCTGCATATAAGCATAACCAATGAACATAGACACTGGGGGGTTGTGGTATGCTGTGAAGGAGGGGGGGAAATGGGGAGATATGTATAAAAAATTAATAAAAAAAGAAAATACAAGTTTTCAAAATTTATGCAGTGCAACAAAAGCAGTGCTTATAGGAAAATTTATAGTATTAAATGCATATATTAGATAAGAAGAAAGATTTGATATCTAAGCTACTTAGGAAACTAAAAAGGCACAAAAAATTAAATACAAATTGGGCCGACAAAAATTTGATATTTTCTAGGTCCTGGTAGAGCTCTCAATTTTTGTAGGTCTCTATTGATTTTTTTTAGTAAAATTCTATAACTTTTAAATAAATATTTGGCATTTTTCTTTTCAGATTTATTCCTAGGTATTTAGTATTTCTGAAATAAAACCAAAATGTGCCTCTGTGTAGAATTATTATTATTACTATTGTTATTACTATTGATATGTCCTGGAGACTATTTAGTATGTTTTTCAGGAGCATTTAAGCAGTTTTTCAGTTTGCGAATAATTCTATTACATCAATATTTTTCCTAAAATGTTACCACACTCACCTCCTTCTTATTCACTTTCTCCAGAACTTTGATCTGAAAGCTATTGGAATTTATAGATTTACTTTACAGTTTTCTTTAGTTGTCTTTGACATGGCATCACTTTATATCTTTCTATTCCTTGTGGATAAATTCTGTAGTATTCCTTTCCAGTTCCCAAATTTACTCTTCTTTTTTGTTTCTTGTACTATTTGTTTTTACTATCCATTCATCCAGTCAATATTCAAAAACTGCTTTGAATGGATATTGTTATGCAATTTATGTTATATGCATCTATTATATACTGAGTGGCCAGATTATGATGATCTCTGAACACATAATAATCTTGCCACTCAGTGTATAACCTATATAATAAAAGGCTACCAGGTGTTCCAACAGCAGGCAGCCTGGCCAACTGCCCATGTCTCCTCCCACTGGCCAGGCTGGCAGATCCCACCCATGCACAAATACAGACACACACACACACACACACACACACACACACACACACTAATGGCCTGATGGTGCACAGAATTCGTACATGGAGGGGGATGTCCCTTAGCCTGGCCTGCATCCTCTCCAATCTTGGACCCCTTGAAGAAAGTCCAACTGCCGGTTTACAGGGATCGGGCCTAAACAGGCAATCAGACATTCCTCTCAGAATCCAGGACTGGTGGCTCCTAACTGCTCACTTGCCTGCCAACCTGCTCACCCCCAAATGCCCCCCCC
>PVJN01055055.1:0-13211 GCA_004026805.1 Lasiurus borealis | reverse complement strand
CTGGGACCTTTCAGTCCGCAGGCCGATGCTCTATCCACTGAGGCAAACTGGTCTCGGCTGTTTTCATATTTTTGTTTATATGCGTCTTTTTGCTGATGTCCCTTTTCAATCATTTTTGGAAAGAGACAACCTACTAGAAAAGGAGGACACAACGAGGATTGGGAGAGGTGAGAGGTGCGGGCAAACATAAGCCTGAGACAAGACCTGGGGTCCCACCCCTAAAAGCCAGACTTCCTTCTAAAGGTCATGAACTTAGCCAAAGAAGCCAACAAGAGCTGTGCTTTCACATGGACAGTAGGAAAGACTAATTGAGACACATACACAAAAAATAGTAGCAGACAATTCAGGCCAGAAGCTCATATAATAATTCAAACAAATGACACTCAATGCCAGAATGAGGGCATGGGTGGGACTGGGTAGTAATGGAGCAACGCGAAAGCTACTGCAGAGGAAGGACCGGAAGAACTAAGGGGTCAGGAGCAGAGAGACAGAGGTCAGTTTGGGGGTCCACGGCCCGGTAGTCCCTCCTGGGCGTCCCCAGCGGAAATGAGGAGCTTTCTCCACGTTCCCCCTGCGCCTGCGCCTGCTTCCGTCACAGTGGGAACCGGGCCTCCTGTTGCTTCCTGTCCCCTCTCCCCACTGGCCTGCGAGAAACTGTCATTGAAAGGAAGAAACTCTCTAATGGGAGGATAAATGAATGAGTGAGCGTCATATCCATCATAAAGATGAGAACCTATTAAGGAACAGAGAACGCTAACGTGAAAAAGTACACTCATTTAAATGCCATCCTAAATGGATGGCAGAAGGAATCTGAGTTGTGCTTATCTTTAATTATTAAAGATTTCTGAAGGTCTGGCTCAGGAGCTCAAGATTTCAAGCTTGTCTTCAGATATTATATTCATGAATTTAATATTACAATGATCTGAAATTACCTTTCAACAGAAAAGACTTCCTCACCCTAACAACAGGAAAAAAGACTTTAGAGTTCCGTGTGAAATATCGAAACAGAAAGCAGTCTCAAAAGAAAAGGCGTCCTTTGGGTTCCATTTATATAGTTCCTTTTCCTCACAGTGTCTGCCTGAAAACTAAAGGATTGAAGGATGGTCACAGTAATCAGTTTACCTTGTTTCATTTTGTTTTATAAATACACACACACACACACACACACACACACACACACTAGAGGCCTGGTGCATGAAATTCATACACTGGGATGGGCAGCCTGGTGCATGAAATTCATACATTGGGGTGGGCAGCCCGTGCCCTCTCACAGTCCAGGAGCTCTCAACGGATGTCCAACTGATGTCTTAGGCCTGCTCCTAAGCACCATTTCATGGACCACTAGAGGCCTGGTGCATGCAATTCGTGCACTTGGGATGGGCGGCCTGGTACATGAAATTCGTGCACTGAGGTAGGCAGTCTGTACCCTATCACAGTCCGAGAGCCCTAAAGGGATGTCCGACTGATGTCTTAGGCCCGCTCCTAAGCACCATTTCATACACCACTAGAGGCCTGGTGCATGAAATTCATGCACTTGGGGTGGGCAGCCTGGTGCATGAAATTCGTACACTGGAAAGAGCAGCCTGCGCCCCCTAACAGTCCGGGAGCCCTCAAAAGATGTCCGACTGAGGTCTTAGGCCCGCTCGCTGCTCAGGGAAGGTCCAGTTGATGACTCAGGCCTGCTCCCCACCACGGGGAGTGGGCCTAAGCCATCAGCTGGACATCCTCAGCGCTGCTGCGGAGGCGGGAGTCTCCTGCCACCACCGCTGCGCTCACCAGCCACGAGCCTGACTCAGGGCTTCTGGTTGAGCAGCACCCTTCCTGTGGGAGCGCACTGACCACCAAGGGGCAGCTCCTGCGATGAGCGTCTGACCCCTGGTGGTCAGTGCGCATCATAGCAACCAGTTGTCCTGCTGTTTGGTGGATTTGCATATTAGCCTTTTATTACATAGGATGTTTATTTCAGAGAGGAAGCGAGAGGGAGAGAGCGATAAAAACATCAATGAGAGAATCATCGATCAGCTGCCTCCTACATGCCCTACACTGGGGATCAAGTGGCAACCTAGGCATGTGATCTGGTCAGGAACAGAATGGGTGACCTCTTGGTTCATAGGTCGATGCTCAACCACTGAGTCATCCCTGCTGGGCTAAAATGATATTGTTGTAAAGGTGTCAGTTCTTTGTGCCACCCTGTGGTTGCTCAGTAAATGCTTTCTCACGTGAGCCAAAGGTATTTCTTCATGAGAAAAACCTTTCTCCCACTCCCAACCCCCAAAACGACCAGGTTTGAGACTCTAAAATATGTTGCCACTTCTAAGCCCCTCCCAAACCATCCAAATTTTACCTGTAGTAACATTTTCCAATCTGCACTTTCCACCACCAGTCCTTGTACTGAGAATGCTCCGTGGAAAGGGCAGCCAGATCCAAGGCCTAGGGAAACAAGTCGTTGTAGGTTAGGATTTTCTCTTCCAACAATGAGCAGAAACAATAAATAATGAAATCAACCGTATAATTTGCATCAATCACAGCGTGCATGAGAAAGCAGACGGCAACTCAAGTCGCTCGTGTTTCCAGATGGCCCCGGGAATTTTCCCCAAATAATCAGTTCCAGACCAGAGGACTGACAGCAGATGACAAGTAAACACTGCTTAAAGGGAAGCAGATGTACAACACATTTGAATATAATGTTAATACACAAGGCACAAAAGTGGTATTTTAAAAACCCATATATTTTTGTTTTATTTTATTTATTTATTTTTATTAATTTTTATACATCTCTCCCCATTGCCCCCCTCCCACCCAGGCATACCCCAACCCCCCAGTGTCTATGTTCATTGGTTATGCTTATAAGTCCTTTGATTGATCTCTTATCTACCTCACCTAACTTTAATCTTCCTGCTGTAATTTCAAAGTCTGTTTGAAGCTTTCCTGCCTCAAAATCCATACATTTTCCCCCTCTCCCCACCATTTATCGACTGTCTAAAGGATCCAAAACGCCTCCCAATTCAGTGCCAGTCAAGCCTTCAGGTTGTTAACCTGGTCCAGCTGCAGGCCCCACGTTAACAGAGACACAGAGAAATAGAAAAAGGTTAAGGAAGCAGGTAGAAAGGGTTTGGAAAGCAGGATCATGAAGAAGCTGGGGTACGTGGGTAACAACCATCTTCAAAAACCTTCATTCCATTATTCTAAAACTACTTCACATTCCAATAACTGGAAAGGTCAGATTTTCCTTTGCTGCAGACTGAAAAAAATCCCCTTAGTTCCTTTCATATTTTACATGTATTTCTCCCATCTCTCTTGTGTCTTTTAGTTTGTTCTTTCTAGTGTTTATTTAAGATCTGGCAAAAAAAAATGACTAAACAGGAATGAGAATTTTATACAGAAGAAGTAGAAACCATTTGGATAAGAGAAAAGTAAATCAATCTTTACACAGATTTGAAGTTCATGCAAAGATTTGGTGAGTAAAAACTCAGGTTATTAGTTAAAAGAGAATTCTGATTTTTTTTAATAATACTTATTGTTCTTTCTCTCAAGGTTGAAAAACTTATTCTTTAAACAGGGTTAGTGTAATGACGGCCAACACTTCAGTTAAAGGAACTCAGATTTTCATTTCTGTTATCTCAGAATATATTCCATATTATTGTCCATTTCTTAATATTAACCTTTTTCTGAAATAAATGCCAGAAATATTCCTTGGCTCTCCTACTGTAAAACTAATAACATTTCTTTGTGTTTCCCATCTTCTCTCGCTCCAGGGGAAACTTTTAAATAAATATGCAAACTATTTATTTTTTTTTAAGTGGGGTCCCCATGCTGGGGTTCTAATAGACTTGAAAAATCAACACCTCTACTTGAAAGCTATAGATATTCAAAAACAAGACACATATAACTTCCATATGCTTATTTTTCTTTTTTTCCCCAAGTCAGAAATAAAAATGGAAGCAAAAAATTAAGGAAAAAGTGTAACTTCAATTAGCATTATCCCTGGAAATTGTAGAAAAACGTATTTTCCATCAGCTAAATTCAGCGATGTACAGTAAATATCTGCATATATTAATTTAAACTTAATCTTTATAAAGATCTCTTCCAGCAAATAGGTCAGATTCACTCTCATATTTAATCTAATGACTTCTGTTTTCAGAAACATGTCATTCTAACTTTTTTATATTTTTTAACTTTTCAAGACTAGACGTGGTGCTTATTCCAGGCCACTGATTTTGCTCTCACATATGGCTCATCCTCCTAAGTAGGATCCCCATGTTTGTGCTAACCCAATGAAGGAAATGAATATGAGTTATTGCTATAGAATAATAAAAATATACATTTAAATGATCGTTCCTCATATGAATTCTGAGGCTGCACCAGACAAAACCATTGGTGACAATTTCAAAAGGGCCCCCAGTTTCCTGAGGACAGGGACCCCTTGGTACACAGCTCTCTGGCTCTGACATGCTGCTGCGCTAAGTCAGAGGCACCGAAGAATTATCTATTGATTTAACTAATTCTATTCTTTATTTCTAATTTATGTTGAAAAGAACTTAAGCACCAAACAAAATCATTATAGTAATAAGACTCATATTAACAATTTTAAATTTTTAAGTGATGACAGAAAATCTGTATTATGTCTTTAAAGTCCCAATTTTCTATTTTTTTAATGACAGTGTACATTCAATATTTTGTCTTAGTTTCAGGTATCGCATAGTGGTCAGACAATCATATATACTTTACAAAGTGCTAGTACCCACCTGGCATCATATGTAGTTATTGCAATATCATTGACTATTCCCTATGCTGTGCTATACATCCCCATGACTATTTTGTAGTACCAATTTGTACTTCTCAAATCCTTCACCTTTTCCACCCAGTCCCTCAAACCTCCTCCCCTCTGGCAATCTTCATTCTGAAGTTCAAATTTTTAAAAATAAATGACTATGTATATTTAAGGGCCTTTGAATAATTTAACCAATACAGAATCTCCATATTAAAGGCTAAGAAGATCGTAAAGAAAAGCCATAAATGCATAGAAGTTCATAAGCAGAGTCTTCAGCAGATCTACACATCATAATGTTTGTGAAAATGTCCAACTCAGCACCCCAATTGATCTTCTAACAGGGCTCCAACGACTAATGTTAAAAAAAAAAAAGAGTTGTTCTTTATTATTATAGTTGCAACAACTTCCGGATGATGAAATTAAAGAGTACTCGGAAATAAAGATTCCGGAATCACCAACTTGATTTTGTCAATGCTGTCAAATTGCCCCAAAAAGAAAGGGGAGGAAGGGAAGATGTTAAGAATTCCAAGGCAGAAAAAAGTTTCCATAGGACAACTTTACTTTTCCTTAACATTGAAATACCACTTCGTAATATTCTCTAAAGTTATCTACAGGATTCTCCATATCTGTCTATAGACCAATACAGAATCACCAACCCATATGCCATTTTATATTTGTTAATATTAGTTTCCCCCACAAATGGAAAAAGTATTAAGAATTCAAAGACGGAAATATAGTTTTTCATAGAAGAGCAACTTGATTTTTCTTGACATTTAAATACCATTTTACAGTATTTATCTAATATTCTCTAAATTTATTTACAAAGAAATTTGGAGGCCACCCAAGGAACCAGTATAAAAGCACCTCTGATTTCTTTAGCATGTTAAAAAACAGAATTCCCTTTTTCCCCAGCTAAGTTGAAAAACATTCATATTTTAAAAAAAAAATGCTTCTGGTTCATTATCTAAATTCTTTTTCCATTCAGAAAATAACATTTGTGGGAAAATCTAAAATGACATTTTAGTCCTAGCTAGTTCGGCTCAGAGGGTAAAGTGTCAGCCTGCAGACTGAAGGGTACCAGGATCGATTCCAATCAAGGACACATGCCCAGGTTGCGGGCTTGATCCCCAGTTGGGGGTGTGCAGGAGGCAATCAATCAATGATTCTCCCTCATCATTGATGTCTCTATCTCTCTCTCCCTTTACCTTCCTCTCAGAAATTAATAAAAATATATTTTTAAAAATAAAAATGAAGTAAAATGCTATTTTAATGGAACAATCTGATCCAGAACAGAATTATAATGTGGCAAGGCCATACCAGTGGAAAATAGATACAGGAATTCTGTCTTTCTCAGTATTCCTAGCATACATCATAGTACCAATGCATAGGCACTCAATACTTACTGGTTCAAAGAATAGCCCAATCAAGTAACAAATCGATAAGTAAACTAATGAATAAAAGGGAAAACAGAGGAACTAACAATTTGAGGCTTTACTAAATAAAAATAAAACAAATTGCTTAACTGCACATTCTATAGAGTAGTGTATATGTATTGGGGGTTAGCAGATGAAAAGTCCATCCAGAGGGTTTGGAAATATTAGTAATTCTCTAATCTTTAATAATTCTACCTGTTTATGAGAAAGGTAGGAAACAGAACATTTCAGAATTTAAATGCCCAAAGTCAGAAAACTTAAAATAAAAGAAAAAAAGCATGAATTCAAAACTTACAGTCTTAACATCATTTTCATGATGAAAGATGTACTCAAACAAAGCCTACAAAGAAAAAAATGCCAAAAATACATTAGATTTTAACAAAAGCACTCTATTATTATATCAAAACTCAAACAGTTGTGACAACAGCTGGATTGAACCAGAATAAGAATGTACTCTAAAGTGCCTGGGATTTATAAATAATGTGTCAATCCATCATTTGTCAATATTACCCATTTCAAAATATGGCTATTTACAACTAATTCTTGTCTTTGCAGAGTACAAACTGGAAAGCACAAACGACTGAACATTTTTTTCAGGTTGTTCATACTATTTTATTAGAAAGAGACAAAAGGGGGGGAGATACTAGACAGATTCACCCCCATTTTTGACACATTTTATATACAGTATACAGTGATTATGATATTAATAACACTTTATACATAAGAAAATCTGTTTCTTCTAAAACAGAGTAGAGCTTAAGTGATATTAATAATAACACTTTAGACAAAGAAAAATCTGGACGTTTCTCAAACAGAGTAGAGCTTAAGTGATATTAATAATAACTCTTTAGACATAGGAAAATCTGGACGTTTCTCAAACAGAGTAGAGCTTAAGTGATATTAATAATAACACTTTAGACAAAGGAAAATCTGAACGTTTCTTCTCAGAGTAGAGCTTAAGGGAAAAATGGGGGGGGCGGGGAGGGAGGGCGTTACTTATTATGCAGATGACTCTAATGGGCAACCAGAGCTGGGAGCCATTATTATTAATCCTTCACCCAACTCACGCGGAAAACTAAGCATGTGCTGGATTATCTGTTGGTAGGACTACATCTGTCCATAGTAACATTATTTGCACTTGCAAAGAGGCTGGTTCCCCTGGAAGATATCAAGGTTCTTAGCAGAGAAGACTTGGAAATAACAACAAAAAATCAGGACAAGGTCTTTCTTTAAAAAACTACACGCAACCTTCCATTTGTTCTGTTATCAGAAAAAGAAAAATAAAAAATAAAAAAGTTCAGAGTGCAGTCGGCGCTACCACTGCCGTGAGAAAGATGTTATAACGCCTGAGACAGTGTCAGGGGGTCGAGTCACCCCGACACCCCAAGCAATACGCCAGCATTAGAAATGAGTTCTGAGGAGCCAGGCAAGTTGGGGACCAAAGACAGAAAAACCTGGCATCACTCCTGCAACCCACTAAAAAAGGACCAAATTTAGTTTGGTCTAAATCAGCGGTTCTCAACCTGTGAGTCGCGACCCTTTTAGGGATTGAATGACCCTTTCACAGGGGTCGCCTAAGACTATTGGAAAACACCTATTTCCCATGGTCTTAGGAACCAACACACCCGCTCCTCGGTGTAGCAAAATGTAGCAATGTAGTTTACTGTTGTCATATGAAGACTGTTACCCATGCTACACCACGATTCAAGACAAAATTTCATTTATTTGTCATTAGAAATAAATATCTCACAATATACAATTACATATTGTTTTTTGTGATTAATCCCTAATATGTTCAATTTGTAACAACGAAAATACATCCTGCCTATCAGATATTTACATTACAGTTCACAACAGTAGCAAAATTACAGTTAAGAAGTAGCAACGGAAATAATGTTATGGTTGGGGGTCACCACCACATGAGGAGCTGTCTTAAAGGGTCGCGGCCTTAGGAAGGTTGAGAACCACTGGTCTAAATCGAATAGCATAGACAGGTCTGGCCCAGAAGCGTCAGGAGTTAACTGTGGGAAAAGCCTCCGCTGTCTGAACTGGTTAGGACACAGCACCGGTGTCAACTCGCCATCCAGCCACCTCAAGCAAATGGCCTGCAAACCAGATATTCCATACGGGCTGCTTTTCCCACTCCAGTCTCACCGAGAGAAAAGAGAGAACTGAGAAAAGCTTCATGATTCTGCTGTCCACAAAGAATGTGGGGAAATCGCATCAGCACTATTCTAATCCGAGACCCTTTCTGCCTACTAGCGTTTCTCTTCCTGGTTGAAACTCCAAGTCTGTATAGCTCGTATCCCTTGCGGTTTCCAGGAGCGTTTGATATTTAGCAAATATGTCAAATGCCATTGGAATTGAGATTGGGAATGAGCTCAGGACTCACGTACAGAATTCACAGAGATCACAGTTAAAAACCTGAGCTAGGCTTAAGCCAGTTTCCAGAAGAGAAGTGCTCCTGGTTCTGAACTATTCCACGCTCACAGCCACGAATTTTTATGCTAAAAAGGTCATGGACTCTCTCCCTCTCCCTCTCTTTTTCTCTCTGTCTCTCTCCATCCCTCCCTCCTTCGCTCGCTCTTTAATTTAAAGGAGCATTTAATCTTTGAGTAGTTAGAATTACTAATGTACTTGGCTTGCCACTGTCTGGCTTGAGTAATCCTTATTGAGATGCCTGATTAAATACTAATTAGAAGGAGTACATGTTTTTTATCTTCCCTTTGACAGTTCTGAAATCCTCAAGGATAGAAAATTGTTTTTCTGAGAATCGGCCAAGCTGAAAAGGAAAAAAAAGAAAAAAAAAGTACACACACATAGAGATGACCTCCTTAGCTTCTCTCCCTGAAGATGCTGCTAAGTATCTGCTTTCCTTGCTCTAAATTACTGTTCTTTATAAGGAAGGAGATAATTTCCTAGAATAATGGTGCACTGTATACGCTATATTTCTGACTTTACTTAACTCCAGACTAAGAGGAATTTTACATATATAGCAATTAAACATATCCATTTTAATAAAAACAGGGCCTTTCCTTCACAGATTTGTATCCATCTCTTAGAATGTTATTACAATAATACTTCTCATATAACCTCCTAACATCATTGTAAGTACATACCTTTGCCAATTTAGGTTTCTGGGCGTATTTTGTTAAATTCAGTCTAGATAAATTGATAAAAGGTCCATCCGGACTTGTAAGCATGGAAGCCTATAGAGAAAATGATAAAATAAGAAAGAGAAAATGTTCTCCTGAAACACAAATTAAAATTTATGCGTAAAAATTATAAAGGCAACGTAATGAAAAAGAATCCCCTTTAAAAATCTGCCATATAACTCTCTCCTATAACAACAGTGAAAAGTGATGTAACGTAATGTTCCTTTGGCAGTGCCAGGCTCTGACAACTCACCGTGCCCAGCCTGACGAATCTTCCGGACGAGCTGGTGATCGGGCGAGCCGTGTAGGCGGTCCTGGGCGTTCTGATGGCCTGCTCCATGGTGCCTGGCCTGCCACTCTGTGTGCTGGGTCTAAGGAAACCTGTAATGGGTCTTCCAGCTTGAGTGATTGGCCTGTGACAATTGTAAATGGTTCAAATAAAAGAAGATCAATAAAGGAAGAGTCTCGAACAGTCTGGACAATAGTTAGAGGCAGAAGTTATGACACAGAAGCACATACCTGATGGCTGGACTAGGCCCTCCTGTCTGATTAGTTCCAGGGAGTTTCAAGGATGTGCCAGGGCCTATGAGAGGAGACAGTGAATTCAACTTATGTATCTCTATATATAAAAGGCTAACATGCAAAGTGTCCCCTTGGGACTTCAATCAGGAGAACAGGAGTTTAAGTGCTTGCTGTGATGTGGACTGATTACCAGCATCGGCGTGGAACATGGCAGGTGACCAGTGGTGGTGGCAGAGCGCTAAGGGAGCAAGGGAAGGAGGAGGCAGGGAGGCGGGAGAACCATGTGGTGGTGGTGAGTGGGTGGTGAGAGAAGGAGGAGGCAGGGAAGCAGGGAGGCAGGGAGACGGGGAACCCTGATCACCAGCCAGACCTGGGGATCCTACCCGTGCATGAATTTCGTGCACTGGGCCTCTAGTTATTTACAAAACTGTAAAGACTGTCAACTAGTGAATTTCAGAAATGTGCTGGTGCAAAAGACATTAATAATAGGAAATATATTTTAGGGAAATGTGTTTTGAGATTAAATTTATTGTCTATCAGGTTACTTATGTTATTATATTTAATCTTCACACTAAGTCTGTCAGGTAAGTAGTACTAACCCAGTCAGCAAAGGCTTACAGCAGTGATTTCCAACTGGTGTGCCAGAGAATTTTTTAAACATGCAATACCTGACTATGTGTTTGTAAACACAAGATTTCTTCCTCCTAATGGCCTTTCATTTACTTAACTTACGTGGAACCTGAGCAATAGCATTTTCATCCAGTATCATTTCTGCAATTCCTTCCTGATCCACATCGATTTCATCGACATATACCATTTCAGTTAGTGCTCGTGCTTTCAAAATCCAAGCTGCCTACAAAGCATGGATAAAATAAGCACATATTAAACAGTATTAGTTTAATGCAAAACCTGTAGAAGCCAGCCATCCTTTATTAGTATCTAACTAGAGGCCCAATGCACAAAATTCGTGCAAGGGGCTCAGCCCTCACAGCCCCGGCTTCGTCCGGAAGGTCATCTGAAAGGACGTTTGGTCTAATTAGCATATTATGCTTTTATTATTATAGACTAGCAGCCTGGTGCACAGCATTCATGCACTGAGGGGGGGGTCCCCTCAGCCTGGCCTGCTCCATAGTCTGGGACCCCTCGAGGGATGTTCGCCTGCTGACTTATGGGGAGCGGGCCTAAGCCGGCAGTCAGACATCCCCAAAGGAGTCCTTATTGCTGTCATGGAGATGGGAGAGGCTACTGCCATAGCCACTGTGCTCACCAGCCATGAACCAGCTTCTGGCTGAACAGCACTCCTCCTGTGGGAGCACACTCACCACCAGGGGGCGGCTCCTGCACTGAGCATCTGCCCCGTGGTGGTTGGTGCGCATTATAGTGAGTGGTTGTTCCACTCTTAAGTCAATTTGCATATTAGCCTTTTATCATATAGGATTTTTTATTAAGCATGTTTACCACTTAGTGCATTATACTAATTTAAAGGGCCCTGTCAAGAACCTAATAAGAAAAGGTCATTATTTATCATGAAACAACTAATATATCAATTACCTAATAAAGTGAGATAATTAGCTTGTGAGCCTTCTAACATGCCTTTGTATAGATAAAAGAACTTCAGAGAAAATTCTACTAGAATAATAATTTGAGAACAAGTGGGTAAAGATCCAACCACCATGCTCCTTCTGTCCTCCTCCCTCAGGATCAAGTCCTTCACGATGACTTCCCTTATAGTTCAACTCTAAGCCTACTTCCCTCTCGTCTGTCCCACAGAGCATTCTCTTCAGGCTTCTATTATGATGTACTTACCATACCTGACAAACGCTATAATTGTCTGAGCACAGGTTTAGCCCTCCATTCCCTAGAAAATGAGCTTTTTTCTTTGTTCTTTTTTAAATTTTCAATAACATTTTTGGTGTTTTACATAATAAGTATTCCAAAAATGTTGAATTAACTCAGATCAACTTCTCCCAATAATTAATCAACATAATCTTTTTTAAAAATATATTTTATTAATTTCTTACAGAGAGGAAAAGAGAGGGATAGAGAGTTAGAAACATCAATGAGAGAGAAGACATCGATCAGCTGCCTCCTGCACACCTCCCACCGGGAATGTGCCTGCAACCAAGGTACATGCCCTTGACTGGAATCGATCCTGGGACCTTTCAGTCCACAGGCAGACGCTCTATTCACTGAGCCAAACCAGTTTTGGCCAATCAACATAATCTTGGGTGCTTTGTGATCTAGCCAGTAGAAAACCTGCTAGAAAGTAGAGGTAGGAGAAAGAAAAAAGTAATTAAGGTATCTAGAAAATATCAGCTTTGCTTTACCTGAAAAAAAAAATTAGATATAAAGGTGTGCACAATTTTATGTCTTGTTAAACACTTAAAACTACTTTATCAGGAGCAGAGAACAACAAAGCCCAGTGTCTTTCCTCAGGACAATAAGGAGAGAAGGCGAGTCTTTCAGCACAGAGCAGACTCAAAGTCTCTAGGAAGTAGCTGCAAGGGAAGCTTGGGCAGTTTAGAGCTCACCATACCTGCCGAGTGAAGGCAAAGGGACAGAGAGCGGAGCATGTGAGGACACTAAGAGCTCAAAAGGATCCTCACACGAGGAACCCAAGAGGCAGTCAGTCCGTCAGTCCGCATCTACTGAGTACCTCCTAAGAAGAGCACTGGGCTAGGTTCTGAGAAGGAAGTGTGAGAATAAAACGTGGCTCCTAATTTCCCTGAACACATCACCCATTGGAATATAAGGCAAAGCAAAGCAGTGCAAGTGGTATGGAAAATAGTTTTATAGGAATTAGAAAGTCGAGATTTCTTTGTAGGCTAACGTCATTGGAATGTATATATTTTAAAATTTTTAAATAGAAGATTTAAAAATCTTCATGCTTCATTGTAATGGGAATAAAGAAGACTATCTTCATGGTATATTTAGGTTCCTAAGGTGATGGCTTCCATTTTCCAGGGCATTCTTTGCTCAATACCCTCTGCTGGACAGGAAGAGGGACTGCACATTTGCTGTGGGAACAGTAAGGCAGGAGGTGGGCTTTGCTGGTTCCGTGGTTCCTTCTGGTATTTAACTCAGGAGCACCTACAGCTTGCCAGGTGCTGGGAACAGATATAAGTAGGCCAAGTTCTAGCACATGAGCATGGCAGTGCTACGGGGAAAGTGTAATAACAAAATTCTGGAGCTACTGGGGCAGAAAGGCACTCAGCTGCTCGAGGTAGAGGGAAGAGTAGAGTTGAGTTTGGCCTGGTGACCAAGACTAGAAAGCTTATGCCAGGGTTAGGGCTAGGGCTAGGGCTAGGGCTAGGGTTAGGGTTAGGGTTA
>PVJN01055054.1:0-13211 GCA_004026805.1 Lasiurus borealis | reverse complement strand
CTGTTTATTCACTCAACAACTGCTTAATAAAGAGTGAATTTCTTCAGTAAACAAGCAGATATTTACCAAGGGATGGGAATGGGAGCCAAAATGGAGGAAGAGGTTCAAAGGTTCAAACTTTCAGTTATAAAATAAGTTCTGGGGATATAATGTACAGCATGGTGACTATAGTTAATAACACCATGTTGCATATTTAAAATTTGCTAAGAGAGGAAAGCTTAAAAGTTCCCACCACAGGAAAAAAAAATTTTTTTGTAAGTACTAGTATGTCTGAGAGTGGATGCTAATTATACTAATTGTGGTGATCATTTTGCAATATATACAAATGTCAGATCATTGCATTGTATACCTGAAATTTTAAAACAAAACACAGACACTTCTTGTGATGTGACTATGTCCTGGAGAGTAGAAGACATGTAGCAGATTAAGATTTAAAAAGTGCAGACCCCAGTCCAGAGGGCAGTCTGGAGGAGAGAGCCCGTGTCTTAGATACCTTTACATTCGCCCTATCCCTCTGCATTATGGTTGGCAAAGAGTCTGAGCTCGTGGGTGCTAAGCTTATTAGAGACATGTTGCCACTAAAAGAAATAGAACTACAAGCCCTAAGTAGATTTACAGTGTTATAACTAAAGTTAAAATAACAGCAGAAAAATAGTTCCAAGTCCAACAGAACATATGAGGTGGCTCTGAAGGCTACATTTTCTAATAAATCAAATTATTTAACAACAAAAAAGAGGACAAACAAAATTGTTTAGTGAAATAATGGAATTCAGAATGTCATGACAAGGAAAAAAAGATGAGATAGACTTTAATTAAAGTTTGGACCCAGGATTTAAGTTTAAAATTTAAACTTCAGCAATAATAATGCAAAACTATTAGGTGTACTCGTTAATAATGGCAGATTTTGTAATCAGAGAAAACACATTAATTTCAAGAGAAACATCAAAAGTGTCCTAATTCAAAGTAATGTCCACTGCTAGCTACACATTTACCCCATCTTTAGGTAATTTGTGGACACTGCCCAATAGTACTTTTCTTGTTTTGAGGCAATTAAGAGACCCAATTTTCCATTCTTTCATAAGTTTTGAAATACTGCTCAGAAAGTGCAGGTGCAATCAATGGGAACAAGTGGTAATCTGAAGGACCAAGGTCTGATGAATACAATGGGTGAGTTAATACTTCCCAGGCAAGATCTTTTAGCATGTCTTTAACTGGTTTTGAAGTATTTGATGGTGCATTATCATGAAACAAAATTACTTTGCCTTGTCTTCTGGCACATTCTGGTCATTTCACAATCAAAGCATGGTTCAAATAGACTATTGTCGGTAGCAATCAGTATTAACTATTTCACTTTAGAAGCTCATAATACACCACACCTTTCTGATCCTACCAAATGCAGAGCATTGTCTTCCTGCTAAAGCAATTTGGCCTTGTAGTCAAGATTGATGGCTGACATGGATCAACCCATGATTTTGGAATTCTCAAAATCAATCCACTTTTCATCACCAGTCACAATTTGATGCAAAAAAGATTTTTCATGCCATTGAAGCAACAGTTCACTGATGACTTCAGTTTTCCATTGTCTTTCATTCAGTTGATGGGGCACCCATTTTCCTTCTTTTAAAATCTTTCCCATTGCTTGTAAATGATTGGAAATTGTTTGCTGAGCAACATTTTATCTTTCTGCAAGTTGATTTTGAGTTCGACATGCATCTTCATCTGACAATGCTTGTAATTGTTGGTCTTCAAACTTTTTCAGTTGACCTGGATGTTCTTTGTCTTTTGAACAGAAATCATCACTTTTAAAGCCTTTAAACCAGCGTTCACAAGTATCTTGAGATAAAGCATGTTCATCATAAGCTTTCCGAAGTATACGATACCTTTTTCTTCAAAATAATGAATTAAAACCTCCTGCAAATGCTCTTTTTTTGGCACAAAATTTGATATTTTTAAGTGTAAAAATATGTATGATGTTAACACCTCCAGCAAATTTGACATATGAAGTTTTGAAGCTTGCTGTCAGTACAACAAAACAGCGTATATATCAAGTCGCATATATATGTGTAACTTCATCTATTGAAAAAAATCCACCTTATTAACTGGTACACCTAGTATGCTCAGTGTCAGTTAGGATATGCTAAATAATCTGTTACATGTAAATTCATTGAAAAAATGCATTTATTCAGCCATAATCCAGTTCAAAGTATAACTTGAGTGATAAAAATTAAACAGTGGCCCTCGCAGATGTTCTCAGTGGTTAGAGTGATGGCCCCAGCACCAAAGGGTCAAGGGTTTGATTACCAGCCAAGGGCACATACTTGGGTTTCGGGTTCACTCCTTCCCTCTTTCCTTTTCTTTCTCCTTTCCTTCCTTGGTCCCTCCCACTCTTCCTGAAAAGCAATTGAAATAATATCCCAAAATGAGAATTAACAAAAAAAATAAAGTGTCAAATCATTTCAGATTCAAAGATGTATAGCTTCCACATATTAAAAATTGGAAACAGAATGGAGATTCCCCCAAAATTAAAAACAGAACTACCTTATGACTCAGCAATTCCACTTCTGGATATTTATCCAAAGAAATCCAAAACATAACTTTGAAAAGATAAATGTATCTTTCTGTTCATTGCAGCATTATTTATAATAGCCAACATATATAGTAAAAGCAACCTAAGTGTCCATCAATAGATGATTAGATAAAGAAAGTGTGGGACATATATATAATGGGATATTACTTGTCCATAAATAAGAATCAAATCTTACAAGCTTTGACAATATGGGTGGACCCAGAGGATAGTATGCGAAGTAAAGTAAGTCAGACAGAGAAAGATAAATACTATATATCACTTATATGTGGAATCTAAATAACAAAATAAGTGAACAAACAAAATAGTCTCATAGATATAGAGAACAAACATGCTTGCCAGATGGGAGGAGGATTTGGGTGAGTGAGTGAAAAAGGTGAAGGGATTAAGAAGTACAAATTTGAAGTTACTAAACAATCACAGGAATATAAAATACAACATAGCAAATACTGTCAATAATATTGTAATAACTCTGTATGGTGCCAGGTGGATACTAGACTTACTGGGAGGATCATTTCATAAGTCATTTAAGTGTTGTATACCTGAAACTAATATAATATTGAATCTCAAATATAATTGAAAAAAAATTAAATGCAGAAACACATGACAATTTAGGAAGTTCAATAAAATATAATTCAAATCCTCAGTATCTTTGAAGACTGTATCTAAATCAGTCTAGATAATTAAAAACTTAAATTATGCTTCAGATGTTCTCCAAAACAACCCTCTTAAAAGAAACTTATTTCAAAACCTAGGTTATAATTGCTAGTCAAAAATAAAGTAAGCCTTTGGAATTTCCATTTTCCATGTTCTGCTCAGAGGTAGTAGGTAGTAATGAAGTTTGAGTTACAGTGCATTTTTGCCAGCATGCATATGAGGTTGAATAATGTCTCCCTCCTCCGAATGATATTCATGTCCTAAACCCTAGAATCTATGAATGTTACCTTTCCTGGCCAAAAAGGACTTTGCTGTTATAATTAAGTTAAGAATTTTGATATGGGAAGATTTCCCTGGGTTATCTAAGTGGATAACCCTTATTGTACTTGTAATGTATAGTTGTATCATAGTTACATTTGGTTAATGTAACTATTTAATTTAGAGGCACAATGGATTAGGATAAATCCAACATCAAATTGATGTGAAAGAAAAGATTACCTAGATAATAAAAGTCAACATTTTCTGCTTTGCTTTTCCTAAATAAATTAGAATTCCCTTATTCCCTACTTTGAGTCAGGGGCCAGTCTGATTTTCAGGCTATCACAACCAGTGACTCACACAATTGCCTTATTGATTCCCATAAGTAACTCATATGTTCTGAGTTATAACTAGATCTAATTAAGAACCTGTCAGACTGTCACGCCCCTTGTAAGACATTTGATCCTGTCCACAACTTCCACAGAGACATTTGGTCCTTGATATTTAAAATCTGCTCTTCTGCAAAATTCAAACCTAACCTGTCTACCTAACTCCAGGTGCCAATTATCAAGTAGACTGCTAGGAAATAAGAGACATTATTGGCAATATAGTCGCAACATGATTATTGGAATAAGAAATCATGATAGTATGTTTTATGTATTAATCCTGTAAACCCAAAGTAAAATAAACATATGTACTATTTGACCCCAGGGACATTTTCTAAGTGTGGAAATTTTTGACAGGAACAAATATCAAGGACCATTTGGCATGGACCATATCTGCTCATGAATATTTCCACAGAACCAAATTTCAATGATCTTTGGTGCAGATTAAATGGGCATTTTGGACAGGTACAAATGTCCATAATCATCAGGTCAGCCAGGTGTTCATGATGCAGCCCCTGAAAAGAATGTGAAAGAAGAGAGATTTCAAAGACCTCTTCTATCCCGATAAATAGACAAAGACAACAGTGTGGTAATTACTGAAGGGAAAGGAGTGTGGGGGAGGTAGAAGAGGATAAAGGGGAAATACATGGTGACAAAGATTTGACTTGGAGTGGTGAACTCACAATACAATATACAGATGATGAACCATAGAATTGTACACCTGAAACCCAAATAATCTTATTAACCAATGTCACCATAATAAATTCAATAATAAATAAATAAATTTAAAGACTTTTTGGAGTAAGCCCACCACCCCACACCACTTCATGGACATCTAGATAAGTCCTGGGAGGTGCCGCTTTGCTTCCTGAATTGCTTTAGAAGATAACTAATCCATAGTTACACAATTTAGGCTGTTAATTAAAAGTCCAGTAAAAGCTGTAATTTTATATCTTTGTGATTAAGAGATATTTATACACACACACACACACACACACACACACACACACACACACAAATCAAAAGCGGTTCTCATTAAAACATTTTGGCAGAAATACTCTTATTTTCCATTTTGGAAATGGTCAGAAGTATATGAAAAGTTTGATCCTGCTTGAGACTATTCTTACTTTAAATCAATCTAATTTTTCCATAGAATAATCTCTGATTCCCCCATTCTTAATGCATGTCAGCCAGACATATTCCCTTTGAAATTAATTCCAGTTTGCGAAATTCAAAAGGTGAAGACTGGGAGGAATGTAATTTCATATTGGTGGTTTCTGTGGGCTAGGTAAACATTCTTAATGTTTCCCTGATGGCACAGAAAGTGATTTAATGCACTGAGCACAGTGGCTATCTGGTACCATGTTTGTATTAGCCATGCCCAGTACATGAAAAAAAGTACCAAGGCCTACCTGGGGGAGGTGGAGCCTGGGCATGGGTGCGGAGGATTGGGATTGGCTGAGTCTGCGCATGCATTGGGGCTGGGAGGCGGAGCACTCCATAAGTATAATTTACATACCTTTTTAAATTTTTTACTAACCCACTACATTTTAATATTAATTTATCATTAGTAATGAAGATCACTAATTAATGTGAATTATGGCAAAAGGTATAAGTTAATAACTACAGCATATAAAAAATGAGTAGCAATTCAGTTCTAAAAATGCTGTGATCATACTATGTGACAGGCCTTGTAATGTGAATTGGAGAGAGAAGAGTGAATGAACCAAATCTAGTCCTTGCCTATAGAACCTAGAGTACAAAGGGGGTACCACTCCTTGCCAGACTCACCAGATAGGTGATTGTGGCAGATAAAGCCAGTTATCTTACATCCATTCCAACTTCCTGTACTACGGTGCCTTCTTGTACTCTTTAGGATGGAAAGCTAAAAACTACACTTCCCAGTCTCTTACTACCAGAGGTTAGGATGTGATTTGGATTACACTAATCAGGTGCATTTATCAAAGATTTGGATTAAAACTCAATTAAGTGAAGACTGGGTGAGCTACAGCATTTGTAAGGCTCTGTACAAAACGAAAATGTGAGGCTGAGTACAAAATGAAAACACAAAAAACAGAAAAACGCTTTTTTTCTTCCTTCTGTGGTCTTTCCCTCAACTTTTTGGGGTTGCTTGGTTCGTTCTCTAATTAATGTTGCACCCCCAGAATGTGGGGACACCTAACCTCACCAGCACCCAGGCCTCGACTCAGTGCACACTCTATGGCCCAATGGCAGCAGCGTTTCCTCTCGCACCTGCGGCAGAAGCGAAGCTTCCAGACGTCCAGTCAGGCATTTCTCCCAAGGCCTGCCACCAAACCTGCAGAAGCTGGGGACCCGGAGAGTGCTGCCTCGCACCTTCACGCTCAGGTGCTCTAGGCACTTGGCTAAAGGCCGGTAAAGCTCCTCGCCCCTCGCCCTGTGCAGCCTGGATGGAGTGCTCCGCCTCCCAGCCCCAGCGCATGCGCAAACTCAGCCAATCCCAATCCTCCGCACCCAGGCCCAGGCCTCCCCCTCCCCCAGGTAGGCCTTGGTCTTCTCTGGGCAGTTGCGGAGAAGGGGAAGCCTGTGTTCCCAAAGGACTTCACTTACAAAACCCACATGTAAAGATCAAAGAGTAACACTTTCAAGATGGTAACCACAGAGCATTAAACTCTGAGTAGGGCCCTTGTAAGCGTGGGATGGCTGCACAGGTAGCATGCCATGAAGCTGGTCCTGAGTGGAAAGAAAGGGTGTGAAGCTTTCATTTTATGTGTGTGGGGGGGAGGGGGGATTGTAGCAACGCTATCAAGGTTGTCTGCAAACGTGTCAGGAAGAGACTGAGAGGTTCTTGGCCATGCAGAAACGGTGTGCGATTTTGGAAATTGGGAATTGTTCCTAGAAGCTCAGCTTTGAGTCTGCTCTTATAGCGCTTCCAATAGTTTTGTAAACAAGCTAATAGCTGGCAATAATTCCCTTAGCCACCCAGAAGGGTTCGATTGAAAACAACAGAAACCACAGTGAATACAGTGGTATAATTTTCTCTGGAGAGGCATAAAATGGTGAGATTCCAGGAGTAAATTGACTGTGGTGGTGGCCACTGTTCAGACAACAAAAGAAAGCATTTCATATTGCAGAAAGTCATACATGCTACAAGAAAAGCCAATCAGATCGAAGGAGAGGCATCATTTAAGTGGAATAGCTGTATCATTCTTCATTGCCATTTATGTTACAAGAAACAGAGCAGATTGTTGAAGCAGACCATGTACGGTTTGAGAGTGGGGAATAGAAATAAATTGTGTCCTTGCTCAGAAAGCAGTAGGAATTGTCCCCATGATGTAGTAGGAAAAACATAAGCTAGACATTTAAGTAGATCTACTTGCTTTCTTACCCTGGGTAAATTAACTTCTCTAAGTTTCAGGCTCCTCATACTATCCTTCCAGAGTAGTTAGAGATGATAATAGAAAAAGAACCTAGAATAATATCTGATACACAGTAGATGTGCAGTAACTACTGTTATTATAATCATAAAAATTTGTGTATAGGAACATGTGAATGGCTTTCTCAAGTCACCTCTGTATCTGGGTACATCACCCAAGCAGGACTCTAGTAAATCCTTCTGTATTGGATTCTTTGGCATCCATCTCCTATCCTCCCACTTATCCATCTAACAATCCAGCCAACTCATCCACCCAACCTCCCACCCACCCATCTCTTCTCTCCCCCTTAAAACATTGAACTGTCTTCAATATTCAGAAGCCTTGAAATTGCCTATTAACCATCACAGCAAGATATGAATTAGAAAAAATGACTTACTCCAAAATAAAATTAGTTTAAAATCCATGAGAAACCTTTCTCTCAAAAAGTCACACCAACTTTATAATAATAACAGGGGTGCTAAAGATTTCTCTATGTTTGGGGAAGGGGGCACTGTATCACATGGCTGGCAGGTCACATGAGATTGCTGGTGAAGCCCAAGTGGCTTGAACAGATGCAGGGAAGGCATAGTGGTAGAAGGCAGGCTTAGGGGGTTGAGGAGAAAATGGGAGGTGCAGAAATGCAAAGAAATATTCAGAACTGCTTAAAGAAGCCTTGTTTGAATAAGGGAAGAAAAAATAGTAATGAGAGGCAAAGTGTTGAGTTGAGAAACCTTAACTACTTGTGAATGTTGTAGAGAATGAGAAGTAAAAGAAGACAATAGAAAGGGGAGATGATTTCCTGAGCAAGATCTGAACACACATTAAAGGGATGGCATGCAAGCACAGTGGGAGGATTAGATTCAAACAGGAGGAGGGACAATGATTCCAGTGACAGGAATGATGGGAAGAAAGATGACCTGGACTCACAAAAGCTCATGAATGGAATGGAATAAAACTGGAGAGTTCTCATTATTTTTTTTTCCTTGAAATGCGTTCCCTGAATCCTTTGTCCAACTCACCTCACTGAATACTCATGTCCAAACCTGACTGGAATTAAGTCTGAGACTCAGTCCTTTTGGACCTTGGCTAGTCCTGTCTGTCCACTTTACGTGGATCACTGCTCCTGGTCTCTTCCTTGCTGACCCAGTATAACACAATGCTTTGTGCCTGACTTTCCTGAGAACTGGAAATTCCTAAATTCTTACAACAGTAGTAATATAAACTCAAAAACTAAAAATAATACATGAGAGTTGGTCTCTTTATCAAGGAATGTTGTAACAAATGATTCACTATCTATGCAGACCTCACAACATGAGAAGACCCCAAAGAAATTCCATGATGCCATAATCCAGGAAAATATTCTGGTAGAGGGTGGAGTGAAAGCTTATGAACCAGCCCCCTCTTGCAGCATTGATAGTGTCAGCCTATGTTTCATGTAGACTGAATGGGATCAGGAATTCTGACAGATATATAATTTCACTGGTGCAAGACATTAGTGAACGTGTTCAATAGCTCTTATGATGAAATGATATGTCCATTCCAAAACATCTGCCCCAAGTTTATCCATGTTCTTCAAGAAAATTGTAATGGATGTGTTTCTCTTCATTAATAATGAAGATGATGAAGACAACCCATATAGAAAAAGGATTGATTACATGCATCACTCAAAATGATTAGTATAACAATTTCCTCAGTTTTAAGAAATAAATTATATTTGTTATGTAGAGGCTGAAATTGTGGACTTAAAAACAATTATAAAAGTAAACTTTCTTACGCTAGCCAGTTTGGCTCAGTGGATACAGCATCGTCTTGTGGGCTGAAGGGTCCTGGGTCCTATTCCAGTCAAGGGCAAATGCCTGGGTTGCACGCTCAATGCTCAGTAAGCATTGTGCAGGAGGCAGCCTATCAATGGTACTCTCTCATCATGGATATTTCTATCTTTCTCTCCCTCTCCCTTCCTCTTTGAAATCAATAAAAATATTTTTTAAAGTATACTTTCTCAAATTTTCAGCTATAAGATAAATAAGGTCTGATGATCTAATTATAATGTTGTAAATATTATGTAATTGAAATTTGCTGAGAATAGATCTTAAATGTTCTATCACACACAAAAAGAAATAAACATGTGAGGTGATGGATGTGTTAACTAATGGGAGGATTCCTTTCACAATAGACACACTATCAAATCATTTTGTACACTTCAAATATCTTAGAATTTTGCAAATAAAACTAAAGGAAAAAAAAAAACAGTAAAGTGACTGGATGCATCCTCCTTTCACCACCACTAATTTTTTTTTTCTTTCTCAAATTGCAGGAAAGATGTTGGGCTCTGAATCCTAAAGAAAAAAGTTATGTCCATAGTAATTTTAGAATGAAGTGCATTATACTATAATATCTAAAAAATTTATTAAGGCAATTAGTATTTTCCTGATTATTTGAAAATGCACTATTTTAATCTAGATATTCTAGATTTAATGTGTCCTATTGATGAAATTACTCTTCAGTCACAATATAATAGACTTTATTACTAGTCTAAGATATGAACAGACTATCTGAGAACTGGTATAAGTATACAACTAGTTAAAAACTGGGTAGGGGAAATGATGAAGGGTGGTGAATGGCTTTGGGACAGCTAGGCTATTCTGTCAGCCTCTGTGAACAAGGGGATGAGAAAGTTTATTTAAAATATTAATAGGCTGCCGAGACCGGTTTGGCTCAGTGGATAGAGCGTCCCAGGTTCGATTCCGGTTGGGGGCATGTACCTTGCTTGCGGGCACATCTCCACCGTGGGGCATGCAAGAGGCGGCTGATCGATGTCTCTCTCATCGATGTTTCTGACTTTCTATCTCTCTCCCTTTCTCTCTGTGAAAAATTCAATAAAATACATTTAAATATATATATATATATATATATATATATATATATATATATATATATATTAATAGGCCATTAAAATAATTTATTAAATCACAGAAAGAGAACATATCCTTAGCAAATACTGACTTCTAATAGTGTTATTGTATGGCACTGTTAGGCAGATCTTATTGACTTAGTAAGTCAATGTGTTGCCAGTGGAAATTGGGTGCTTGTAGTGTTGAGAAAAGCATTTCACGTGTGGAAGGATGAGGTGTAGTGGTGAGATTTATTGAAGCTGGAGCAAACACAAAGACTGGGTTCAGCTTCATCCTGCTGTAGGGAAAATTCAGCCTTGTTTTCATCAAGCCCAGAAGGGCCAGGATCCAGAAATTCTGTGCCCTTGGCTCAGTCCATGCCAAAGCTTAGTTTAGTCTTTGTCTCCACCCAATTAGCTTATTCTCTGCTGCTGGCTGTGCTATGGCTGGGGCTGTGCTGTCCAACCCAGGCTCATGCTTGGAGACCTCATAGCTGCTTGCACTTGGAACTTGAATGGGAGTGAGAAGCCCTTATTATGCTTTCATTATATTTTATCAGGCTTTCAAAATGACCAATCTCTTTCCCAATGCTTTGTGGGTTTGTGCTAGGTCCTCCCCTAACCAATCCAATCTTTTCCCCAGAATAGACTCCTTCCTCCTTTATAGATGTCACCTTGGCTCCTACTGTGCATGCACTTAGCAGAGGAATTTCCCCTGTGTTGTTTTATCTCATCCTTGGTAATCCCAACTAATAACCAGTAATTTGTCCTTCCTTGAGACATAGGTCCCAAGGGTAGAGGATGTGGTGGTCTTCTGGGGAGCCTTATGAATGACTTAATGAGACTTAATATCTGGTTCAGTTTCATAGTTAATTAGGCTTAATGTCTGTTTCCCCCATGCTCCTTTCTTTTATTAATAACTAGCTACCTATGCTAACAAATGTAAAAGTCATTTACTTACCACTGAGATCGTTTCTCAATATGCTTTGCTCCTATTATAACCTGACCTTTAGTTGAGCTTGATTTTTTAAATGCTTTTATTTAAACCCTGGACACTTCTACACAGAATTCAGGATAGCAAAATCTCAAACCTATTATTCTCTTTTGAAGCTATATTAAGAAAAATAAAATAGGCATTGTAGGCTTGCCTAAGTATAAATTAGGGGGAGCGAGAGGTTAAATGTCTTCACTTATACAATGAGTCACCTAAGAAGCTTTTAAGAAATTATAATAAACAGTTTTAAGAGTTTTTAAATGATTCTAATAAACAGAAGGGGTATTTTTAATAGGAAAAAGAAAAAAAGCTAGAAATAGCATGAAAAACATTGCACAAATCATTGAACCTCTTTAAACTCAATTTCCTCATTTGTTAAATGAGTTAATCTATGCAAACATTTAGCTTGGTGCTTGACATATATTAACTTAGTAAATAATAGTTATTATTCTTTTTTGTGATATTAATATAATTTTGGGGAAAATCATTTTATTTGTGAGAAAATAGGATTTCTGCAAGGCAGGCAGTAATATATGAGCATCAGTATTGAATACAGAAAAGTTTGGCATTTAGATCACAGCTTAGTCACTTACTAGTTAATTCATCATGGAGCACGTAAGCCATTTGATTTGTCTCATCTGCTAAATGTGAATAATACCTATCTCTCGGGTTGAAAATATTAAAAGATACTATGTATGATGTATGCTAAGGTATAATTTTTAAAAAAGTAAAATCATTATATATATATATATATATATATATATATATATATATATATATATGATGGACATGTATTAAAGATTTTAGTCAACTCTTTAATTACTGAGGGAACCAATAAGATATAATCAAAGGAGAATTAGACTTCAAAACTTTATTATCTAAACAATAAGAAAGCCCACTGTATGGGAGAACATATTTACAAATGTTATCACTGATAAAGGTTTAATCTCCAACATTTATGGGAACTCATAGATGGAAGGAAGATAAATAAAAGAAAGATAAATGATTCAATAAAAAAATGGGCAACAGATCTAATTAGAAACTTTTCAAAAGAAGGCAAAAGGACGGCCAAGAGACATATGAAAACATGTTCAAAGTCACTAATTATTCGAGAGATGCAAATCAAAACGACAATGCAGTACCATCTCACACCTGTCAGAATGGCTATCATCAACAAATCTACAAAGGACAACTACTGGTGAGAATGCGAAGAAAAAGGAAACCTCGTGCACTGCTGGTGGGAATGCAGACTGGTTCAGCCACTGTGGAGAACAGTATGGAGTTTCCTCAAAAAAAAAAACAAAACTAAAAATGGAGCTCCCATTTGACCCAGTAACCCCACTCCTAAGAATATATCCCAAGAAACTAGAAACACAAATCAGAAAGGGTATATGTACCCCTATGTTCATAGCAGCACAATTCACCATAGCTAAGATTTGGAAACAGTCTAAGTGCCCATTAGCAGATGAGTGGATTAGAAAACTGTGGTACAGATACATAATGGAATACTAAACTGCTATAAAAAAGAAGGAATTCTTACCATTCGCAGCAGCATGGATAGATCTGGAGAGCATTATATTAAGTGAAATAAGCCAGGCAATGAAAGAAAAATACCACATGCTCTCATTCATTTATGGAAAATAAAGATCATTATAACCTAATGAACAAAAAGATAGAGACAGAGGGTGTAAAGCATCGAACAGATTGTCAAATTGCAGTGGTAAGGCTGGGGAGAGTTGGGGGTAGGGAAGAGATCAACCAAAGGACTTGTATGCATGCATGTAAGTACAACCAATGGATACAAGACACTGGGCGGGTGGGGGGGCTGGCGGGGATAAAGACATGCAACAGAGGAGGAGCCAAGATGGCGGCATAGGTAAACACCTACACTGCTGCCTCGCACAACAATTTCAAAACTACAACTAAAAGACAGAACAGACATCATCCAGAACCACAGGAAAGCTGGCTGAGTGGAAGTTCTACAGCTAGAAGGAAAGAGAGGGGCTCAAAGACACCCAGAGGAACTGCAAAAAGCTGAGGTACGGAG
>PVJN01055053.1:0-13211 GCA_004026805.1 Lasiurus borealis | reverse complement strand
TCCTCCTCCTCCTCCTCCTCCTCTTCTTCTTCTTCTTCTTCTTCTTCTTCTTCTTCTTCTTCTTCTTCTTCTTCTCTCTCTCTCTCTCTCTCTCTCTCAAATATATATTTTATTGATTTTTTACAGAGAGGAAGGGAGAAGGATAGAGAGTTAGAAACATTGATCAGCTGCCTCCCTGCACACACCCCCATTGGGGAAGTGCCCACAACCAAGGTACATGCCCTTGACCGGAATCAAACCTGAGACCCCTCAGTCCATAGGCCGACGCTCCATCCACTGAGCCAAACCGGCCTTGGCTACTTCTTCTCTTCCCACCCTCCGACATCATTGCATCCACAAGATCGAAAGGGCAGAGCTGCTGCATGGAAAGATATTCCCGGGATAACATTGAACTTGCTGCCTGTGATGGCCAGCCGAGCCCAGCACCCTTCCTTCCTGCCTACGGCGCAAGGCCTGGGACGGCCAGGATCCACCTCTGTGTCCATCCTGAAGGCAGTGCCATGTCCCGCTGCTCCCTCACCTTCTCTGGCAGAGGGTTTAATTGGGATGCAGAGCTGACTGAAGGACTGAACGGAGCCAACGAGTTAATTCCCTGGCTGTCTGCATTTTTATTTTCCTTTACTGAACTATAAACTGGATAAATGGAGGAAATAAAAAGTGGTCGGGTGAACGGAAAGCGCTACTTGAGGTTCTGAATTACAGCATTTTTCTTTGCAGGCTCAGAAACGCGGGCTTCCTGGTGGCGCTGGTTTGAAGGCAGGATGATATGTGTACCGGGGACCAGTGATTGGGAAACGGGGAGTCTTCTGGGGAACAATCATTCCTCAGGCTCCGCGCTTGCAGCCATCCTGGGTGCGTACATTATTCCTAGGATGCGGCGGCCCAGCCTAAAATAGCCAAAGCCATCTTTCCTCCCGGTGGGGTTTCTCCACGGCGCTGAGCACCCTGAATGAGAGGCTGAATCCCAGCGACGGCCAAGCTTACCTGACAGCCAACCTCTGACGCTGCAGATCCATTTATTCAGCAGTGGAGGTTTTTCATTTCCTGGCCGGGTCCTCGGTTAGCCATGTGCACATGCCAGGCGTCTGGGTGGAACTGGTCTGTCTGGATAACAGAGCTGCGATCCCAGCCAGGCGCTTGCCTTTCCCTGGGGGTGGGAGGACAGGTGCAGCTGTGGAGCCGCCCGCCCGGGCACACATGCACACACATACACACACACACACACACACACACACACACACACACATACACGCGGTGCTGGCAGCAGCGACAGATCCGGCTGTTGATGCTACAGGTCACAAAGCAATTTGGGAGCAACTAGGAGGTAATGAACGGGCTGGACCGAAACCTCTGCCTGGAAGGCTTTTCTGTGTACACCGAGAACGAGGAAGATTTGTGTGTCTCGCTGTCCCCTGCACGGATGTCTTCAGGCAGGATGGCGATGTCAGGTGGCAGACGTCTGCCCGGCACGAGTGAAGGATGGTCCCGATTCTCTCCTGCGAGGCTTCCACAGTTAGGAACGCTCTCTTAGCGCCACAGCGCGCACCGTCCCTGTCACTGGGCATGCAGGCCTTTCAAGGTCAGGGTGCCACTCGGGATAGTGTGGGGTCTATTGCCTCAAGCAGCCCGCACCCAGTGGACTAAGGCACCGCAGCCGGCCTGCAGCCTGGGACGGAAACTCTGGACAGCGGCCTGATTCTGACTTTAGCGAGTCCCCAGCTGCGCTGCTTCTGTCACTGGGTTAGAGAGCGGGCCTTTGGACACCCAGGGGTGGATCCACACGAATGCAAGTCTCAGGAAATCCGCACCCGGTGGGAAAAGGGGAGCCTCAGCCCTCCACAGCTTCACTTTTGGCCTCCGCCTGGATTCGCGCCCTCCCAGGGCGGCTGTTGTCCTTCCTTGTGACCTTTGGCATCACTACCTGGCGCCTGCCTCCCAGAGCGGGGGTTCCCGCCCCTTGGCCGCCACCCCTCTTTCCTCGGGGCTGCATCCTTCTTGGCCTCAGGGGATTCGGAGCAAACCTTTTCCTGATGAGGGAGCACCCCTCTCTTCTGCTCGGCACCCCGCTGTCTGAGCTGTCTGAGCCTGCGGTGCGGTGCGCAGGCGCAGATCCGCTCTGCTCTCAGTGCATCTTCTGCTCAGCGCAGCGCCGCGGTGGAGATAACATTCGCTGCGGCGGGGATTACACCTGTATTTGTGAGGCCGCCACAGCGAGGAAGTCGTGTTCCTTTCAGATCCGGCCCCTAACAGGATTCTGGCGGCTTCTGGAAGCCGCTAAACCAACTGGCTGCTCAGCGTGGGTGTCCTTTACCGGGAAATGGGGGATGAGTTAGGTCCACCCGCTGTGGGCCTGGGATGGAATTCACCTGGGGAAATGGGGAGTCCTTTCCCCTCTTCCCTCCAGCCCATGCCCCCTTCTCTTCGGGAACAGGGGAGCTTTGCCGATGACACGGGGATGGAATAACGTGTCATAAGCGCCCCGGTTGGCCGGCTCCTAAGGAAGTGGTTCTGCATTAGTGACTCCACTCCGCCGCCGCTCCTGGGCGCCATCCCAAGGCCTGTGTGCCTGCAGGGAGGTGGCTTGTTTTACGCGGGAGTGTTTGATGGAGCCAGTGCTCTGTGTCATCTGATGGTATAAAAGTGCGTCCTGGACAGAGTCACAGAGGAGGCCTGTCCCATTGGCCTCACCCCTCCCTGCTCCGCCAGCTCCCTCCCAGCGGGAGGAGGCAGTTGGTTTGGGGTCCGTCCATTCATGAGCAGACACCCATCGGGCGGTCAGTCACCTCAGAGCTGAGGGGGAGGACAGCCAGGCTCACAGATGGTCACAATTCAGTGCGGTGGTGTCTTTAGGAGGAATTCGGATTGCAGATGGGATCGTGGAGAGGACAGGAAGGGAGATTCCGCTAACGGAAAACACGTGACAGAGGAGACATGATGCTGTAAATGACGGACAGGTGAGCATCTGCCTGTAGGAACGTGGCTGAGAAGGCACTGGGGCCCAGGGCACCTCCAGGAATAAGAAGTTCAAAGTCACTGAAGGCGATCACAGGACTGGAAGGAAGGAGTGAGCCCCCGGGTTATAAAGAGCTTCCCATGACCTGCGGAGGAGTCAGCCAGGATCCGTAATGCAAACCTGCCACCCCCGTTTCCGAGTCCCTAAACTGTCCTGGCAGCTGCTACCCACCTGGCTGGCAAGCACCCCTGTGTGCACCCCCACCCACCGCGGGGAGAGAGTGGAGCTTCCCCTGGGCTGGGGGTGCACTGGCTCTGAGGATGGGTCTCTCACAGGTATCCTCTGCCTCAGACAACACCCGGTATCTGCTTGCTGGATCAGCCCAAGGACACAGGTCTTATCTGGCCCTTGAATTACGTCTCAGCGCGGATGAGTAATAATTTCACTTCCCCGGCGAAGTATCTGCAGCGTATCTCACTGCACATCGCCGTGCGTGGCTATTTTTCTCCCAGGTTGATGATACAGCCACGGACGACACAGCCCGCAACTGCTGTTCAAGGGCTAGTCTTCCGCCCATCCTGATCACAACACAGAAACACGGGAGGGCAGTGTCCTAGGGGGAAACGGACTGGAAGAACTCGGGCAAATGGCGTTCTTAATCTAATGGGATGCATTTGGAGCTTCCACAGAAATAGGAATCTCTGGGTAGAGAGTAGGGAAGTTTATTTTCCCCAATTTCTTTTAATATTAGCTTTGGTGGCCTTGTTTGTTTTCAAAGCCTATGTGGCTACTTGTGTTGTAAAATTATTATTCAACTTCTTAAGCTTTCCATAAATTTTCAGGACTATCTTACACGCAAATGATAGTTTTCTATTTAGAAATTTAGTTCCATTTAACCAAGTCATTTGTTTTAATTTTAAATCAGTCGATGGCATTTCCTTATATGTTTCACTATATTAACTATGAAGCATTGAACACGCCGGGTCCTCTGTGAAGTTGTTATGTAGGAGGCTGACAGCAAATCCCACGTTCCTGAGTTCGAGGTAAGACCTTACCTAATTCTCAGGGGACTTCTTTCTTTCTTTTTTTTAAAATATATTTTATTGATTTTTTACAAAGAGGAAGAGAGAGGGATAGAATTAGAAACATCAATGAGAGAGAGACATAGATCAGTTGCCTCTTGCACGCCTCCTACTGGGGATGTGCCCGCAACCAAGATACATGCCCTTGACCAGAATCGAACCTGGGACCTTTCAGTCCGCAGGCCAACTCTCTATCCACTGAGACATACCGGTTTTGGCATCAGGGGCCTTCTTTCGATCTCATGTTCTGTGCGAACCAGTAAAGACTTTCTGTGAGACAGCACAGAACACACAGTGCTAAAAACCACGTTTTCTAAGATGATAAACAGGCGGTTAGAGACTCGGCTGTGTAACAACCCACGTGTGAAAACAGAGCATCTGAGCGTGGCCTGAAGGGTAGGCACTTGGACACGGACAGACACGATCTCTCAGTCCCGGCAGAGCTTCAGAGAGAGTCCACAGGGCACTGTTTCTCGGCCTTGGCCTTCTGCACTGGAGGCACTGCTGAGCCACAGTCTGACGGATGGCCCTCTCCCACAGCCCAGCCTTGCTCTGACACCACGCCAACACCACCTTTCATCAATTTGCCTGGATTTGATCCTCCCCCCAAATCCTATAAGAGGTATCTTCATTTTTAAGGATGGAAAGAATTCCATGGATCCTTCTAAAGGAACATTCAGAAGAAGGATTTCTGTGACATCTTTACTGATACTTCACCACTGATCCAGCTCAACGCCATTGAAATCTGATCTTTTTGAATCGTTAAAATATTTTACAGGGAACACCGATATTTAGATCACATCCAACTGGATTATGGTCACTCTAAAATGAGTTTTTTTGTGATGAGCTTAACAAATTCATTTAGTCATTGAACATATATAGTGGTACCTCGAGATACGAGTTTAATTCGTTCCATAACCTTGAGGCGTGGGAAACTATGAGACGCTCGAGTTGCAGTAAACTGGTGGGTCGTGTGCAGCCGCTGATCCATGCGATTACTCCTATCTCAACTGTTGCTCATATTTCAAAGCAAAAATCGCTTGCTCGATGGCTCGTATCTCAAAAATCTCGTATGTTAGGGCACTCGTATCTTGAGGTACCACTGTATTTGAAAATACAGAAGGCCCAATTTTACATAATTCAGGTGCACTTAAAATAGTAATCATGTTCATAAAATTTGGAACAAAAGAAGTGCATTTTAATGTATGAATATAAATGTAAAACATGATAAAAATTATTAAGATGAAGTTCAAGGAAAACAAATAATCTTAATTTTGTCCTGTAAAATAGCAAAGTAATAGCAGTTTAAAGAACAGGAGATATTTAAATGCACATAATTACTAAATTACGGAGCTTAATAGTGGGAGGAAAACTGGCATGTGGATACACAACATTCACATTCATTTATTCATTTATTAACTTTGAACAATGCCCAGCCAAGCCTAAACTTTCAGCATAATATTTCCTCAAAAACTAGTTTTTGTCATTGCACACTGCAAACAAATGAAAATTCCTGTGATAATAAATCAACATCTATGTTTATTGTCATTTAGTGCCACTACCAATTATTTCATTTAAGACGATCTTTGGTTGGGAACTGTCATTATTATTATCCCTGCCTAATAATAATGAAATAGAAAACCATCAACAAGAATCCTATTTCCATTATTTCCCACAGGGAAGAAAATGACTGAAACAGAAGAACGGGGTACAATAATCACGTTTAATGCGCATTTTAGGGAGCGCTGCCAAGGTGTTGAGAGGGCACCATTTGAGGCAGTTACAGAAAACTGCACGGCTCCAAATCCTCACCCGTGTGTCCGTCCCCGGAGTCCACCTGGTACTAGAGCCGGCACAAATGGGCTCAGGTTCAAGGGTCCAGGGGCCACCCCTTTGCTTATTGGAACTGGGACACACTGTGGGATGAACCGTGAACTCTCCATCCATCCAATGTCCCTTCATCCCTATGTATAGAATTGTGAGCTGGATTTTATTTTATTTTTTAATTCAGAAAAATAATTAAATATACTTGTATTGATTTTGGACAGGAAGGAAGGGAGAGAGTGAGAGAGATAGAAGTGTTAATGATGAGAGAATTCCTGGATCAGCTGCTTCCTGCACATCCCCAACAGGGAATCAAGCCCGCAACCCGGGCATGTGCTCTGACTGTGAATGGAACTGTGATCCCCTGGTTCATAGGTCCATGTTCAACCCCTGAACCATGGCCACAGGGCAATGAGCCTGTATTATAACCTGGCCTCTACAGTGCACAGTAGGAGACTCTGAAGGCGTGGCCTCGCTGCTCAGGTAAGAATTTGCATAAGGAATTACACCTGCTTCTCCATGTTACACGCCCACTAACCTCAGAGAAGAACTCAAGTGCATGAATCGCCCTTAAGGCTCCTGAGTGATTCAGTCTTAGTACTGCAACCAGCTAATCCTGGGAAGGCAGAGAGGAGCACAGAGCTCACCAGGCCATCGCTACGTGCCTCTGCCTCGCCTGGCTTTAATTTTATGCTCAAGACATTTTTCATTAAAGCTGGAAAGAAACACGGGGGGAAAGATGTAAAAATATCATGCTCTGCCAAATGCCTGAGGTCTTCTCAGGTTATTTTATGGCATCTGACATCTTCTCCCCGCCCCCCTTCATTCAACTTGATTCTTGTTAAAAGGACATCTGTACGTGACACAGCCCTCATTCAGACACTTAGCTTTGTGAGGGTCATTATTTCGTGTTTCAGCTAAATCTCAATTGTGTGCGGCTCTTCAAAGAGAATTGTGTCTGGCGCATCACTTTCTTGTATCAAGACAAACCTGTAATATTCCTTCCCATTCAATTAGACCTGAGACAAAGTCTGATGCGGGGTTAATGGCTTTAGCCTCTTTAGATACTTTGAATGAACAAGAGGAACCTGAAAGGTTTTTCTGTTAGGAATTACATTTGAAACCCAAGACGATTCTCCTATCTAAATGCATTGTAAAAGAGAGTGAGACATTTGAAGCAGGCAAGGGCTAGAATTTATATTTTTGGGTAATTGTTATGCATTACATGTATTTAACAAACTTAGTTCAGAATTGTAAAAAGGTGACGTCTTCATGGAGTGCCCTTAGAATCATTTGCTTAATGCAACCTCTGAACCAATGAGGTTGATTAAAAAATTTAGAAGGAATAATGAAAAAAAAAAAAGATAGAATATGGGCCCAACAAAAGTATCGCCAATTTTCCTGAGCAAGACCTGCATTCACACAGCCTGCTTCTCATCCACTACCCCTGTTGTCCATCATTTCCTCCCGCCCCAATGCCAATGTGTGATTTGCTTCCCAATTCATTACCCAGAAGACCTTGACTGTTCCATACTGACAGGATGGATGGAAGGGACCAAATATATTATTTAAAGAGCATCATCTGATGCCATGTACTCCGTGTCTATACTTCACCCCATGGAAACCTCAGAGCCACCCAATCATCCTATGAGGCAGAGGGTAGCACCTGCCATGGTCCAGATGTGAGAACCCGGAGCAGAGAAAAGGCCCAAGGGCCTCGGGCACAGGGACTAATGCACGTGCATCAGAGGAAGAGTGAAGAGGGAGCCAGAGGCACCTGGCGTAAGATCCTATAATCCATGCCCAGGACTGGGAAGTTTCTCCAAGAACAATGAGAAGTTGTTGGAGTTTGACAGTTGCATGAAGTTTTCAGATTTGCCTGTTTAACATACAACTCCAGCTAAAATGTGTGGCAAAGAAAAAATGGGGCAAAAGAAACTGCTAGGCTTCAGATTAGCATTTCTAGTCAGCAGAGTCTGCATGGAGAACCAATCGTAGCAGGAAACAGGGAAAGGAGCTGAAGGGTGTAAGGCATTTTGGGGGAACATATTAATTCTTCAGGATGGTCTACATCCTTAGCTATTCACTTGTCTCTCTTCCCCAACAGCTTGGATTTTACTGGTGGTGGAATGTTAACAGCCGCCATGCTTCCTGGCCTAGCACAGCCTCTCATCAATGACTGAGCCCCGGTCATGACACAGCGGCCAGACAGACACAGGAGAGTCAGCCTCATGAGACGGACAAACGGCATGACCCTGCGCAGTGCCTGCAGCGGGGCCTGGTCACCTGTGTACATTGCAGGTTACGGGGAGGAGCATTTTCACTAAGTCTGTGTTTTTCTGGACTTTAGTGGCAGGAACTGCAAAAACAAACCTATTCTGCCCAGATCTACTGATTCTGAGTTGGGACTAGAGCACAGAGAGTGGTGAGCCCCAAATACAATCTGCATCCTGAACTGTGCACACCCCAACACTGGCCAAAGGCATGATGTAATTAAGAGCATCTGAGCAGCTGTGCCACCGTAGGGCTTCCAGCTTGTTCTGCCAGGAAATGAACCTCAGCCCTGCAACTGCACAGTGGAAGAAGCGTCTGTCCTGAAAGCTGCAATGAATTCACTGACATTCCAGATTCATGCCTAGTGAGCTGTGGGAAATGACTTGAATAAGACAAAAGCAGAGGTGTGTTCTGTTAAATTTTAAAAATATTTTTATTGATTTTTTTTTTTACAGAGAGGAAGGGAGAGGGATAGAGAGTCAGAAACATTGATGAGAGAGAAACATCAATCAGCTACCTCCTGCCTGCCCCCTACTGGGGATGTGTCCAAAACTAAGGTACATGCCCTCGACCAGAATTGAATCTGGGACCCTTGAGTCTGCAGGCCGACACTCTTATCCACTGAACGAAACCGGTTAGGGCAGTTCTGTTAAATTTGTTGAAGGGCTAACGAACATATACCAATGGGAATCACTGTTATTTTCCCTTTAAAAATGAAAAAAAAAATTCAACTTTGCACCACTTCTGAAAGTCATATCAGTTATTCTTTTTTTAAAAAAAATGTATTTTTGTTGATTTTAGAGAAAGGAAAAGAGATTGACAGGCAGATAGAAGAAACATCAATGATGAGAATCACTCATCGGCTGCCTCCTGCAAGCCCCCTTCTGGGGATGGAGTGTACAACTTGGGCATGTGCCCTGACTGAGAATCAAACCATGACCTCCTGGTTCATGGGTCAATCTCAACCACTGAACTATGCCGGCCAGGCTGTTCTTACCCTTTTGAGGGCCAATATCATTAACAGTAACTGAATGAACCTAATTAAGCATTCAATTTTTAAAAAAATGTTGAGTGTGTGCTGTAGTTTGGAGACGATGCTCATGGTAGCCAAACAGGGCTCCTGTCCCTTTTGCAGATGACAGACACATGGAAGACAATATATAAATTAATAATTACAACACGAGGTATCAGTGATAGCAGGAATGCCTACATGCTCACATGTCCCAGAAATCATATCAAATCTGCTCAGGTAATCCAGCCATTTGTCTATTCCAGTGGTCAACAAACTGCGGCTCGCGAGCCACGGTTTGCTGCTCTGTTGACTCATGAGTTTGCCGACCACTGACCTAGACTCTCGATTCCAATAATCACAGGCTGCTCTTGTTCCATGTGATTTAAGCCCCTATCACAGTGGTCAGCAAACTAATGAGTCAACAAAACGGCAAACCGCGCCTCACGAGCCGCATGTGGCTCCTGAGCCGCAGTTTGCCAACCAAAGGTCTAGTCCTTTAACAGAGAATCCATCCCAAATAGAACCCACATCCTATACAACTTACAGTCTTTTCAATGCTATTATATAGCAACAAAACCTCCAGAAAATCTATCCCGACCAAGTCACACGTTTCTGTCCCTCTTCTGGCTCTCTGTCCCGTTCTGATGAGACGACAATGGCCCAGCGGCCGCTCTCCCCGGTGCAGCGGGATGTAGCAAGTGCAGAAAAGAAAGGGACAAAGGGAGAGTAGTTTTAAGCGTCGGCAGAGGCTCTGAGCAGAGCCGCTGCGTCCACCGCTATCGGGTCTGACAAGAGCGGCGATGTATCGCATTGTCCGCACCAGGTGAGACGGAGGTGCATTGTGTGGGACATGAAACACCCCAAGCGGCTCCTGCTCCCGGCACAATGCCTGCGACGCAGCGGGCACCGGCTCCATTCCCGCCGAACAACCGTTATTTCTCCGGCTTTGATTCCTCTGATCGTGCCCTGATAGCAGGCCTTCTAACGCGGTTAACTTGCTATTGATGAGATTGTTTACAGGCTTACAATGTGCAAATGTGTACACAGATATGCAAACACACACATGTGAGAGTGAGGGGATTGAGAATTTCACATGGAATCTAGAGCAGTAAAATGCTCTATATGATTAGAGAAAATAAACCCCTACTTCATAGTTCGCTTTCTGGCTTTTTAAATAGGTCATATATGTATTTTTCCTTATGGTAAAAAGTAAAATCTCTAGAGGAAATTTATATATAGCATGAGGAAGTATGTCTGTTTCATTCAAAAGTTGTACTGTCAAAACAGTTTACTAATATTTCTTAGTTTTGTTCTGTGCCCTGAGTTTGAGCACTTGTTTTTATTACTCAAGTAATGTTTGCCCAACAGCGCGTCCTTCGGTTCTTTCATGAAGACGATGCATTTTCTGATGGAACTGAACCAGGAGCAGCCAGCTCCGAGTCAGAGGAATGAAGAGGCGAGCTTTGGAAATGAGCGCGGCGCCTTACTGTTTGCGGCGAGCAGAGCCGCCTCCGAAAGGTCCAGTGCCAGGGAGGCTGGGCGGACAGCTTCATTACTGAGCGGCGCGGAGAAAAGCAGGCTCCGTGTGAGGGTGACACTCAGAGGGCCGCTGGCCAGCAGGAGCGAATGCCAGTCATTGCTCCTGTGCGCACATCCCTCCGAAGGTTCCCTGTGTCTCCATTCATGAATGATCTTCATGCCTGGCATTTGGTTCACTTTTAAACTTAAGAATGGTGTGTCTGGCCCTAGCTGGTTTGGCTCAATGGATGGAGTGTCGGACTGTGGACATAAGGGTCTCAGGTCTGATTCCGGTCAAGGGCACGTGCCTGGGTTGTGGGCTCGATCCCCAGTAGGGGGTGTGCAGGAGGCAGTCAATCAATGATTCTCTCTCATCATTGATGTTTCTCTCTCTCTTCCTCACCCTTCCTCTCTGAAATCAATAAAAATACATATATTTTAAAAAGAATGTTTTGTATTGTGTGTTTTTTTAATTTGGCCTGACAAAATATGTGCATGTAATATTTACATAAATGTAAATAGTATCTAATACGATGTAAAACTGTACATATTTCCAAACGTATGTATTTCAAATTTTTACCTTCTATTTTGCTGGTTTATTCTCTTCCTCAGAAGAAGTATTACAGAAGAAGACATTCATACTCCGGAGAGTGAATGAAGCCCCATGCAAAGGCCATCATCAGAAGAAAATCTGTGGCACAATTGCATCACTTTAATCCTATTTTCCGCTCTAACTCTAACACGTGGCAGTAAAAGCTTTGCATCTTCTGGAAATGAATCTGGGCAATTTTCATTGAATAGATTCTGAAATGAAAAAGCCTAGTGATGAGAAACACCACCAGCGAGGCCTGCGAGCCCACCAGAAGGATTGGTCGGTGGAGGGAGCTGTGTGGAGGTCAATGTCTATGCAAGCTGAGCATGCTGCTCCAGGTATGTGTTCTGCCTATTTTCCTACCATACTGGGCAGCATTAAAAAATAATAATAATAAAAATATATATGTATATATACACACACATATACATATATACACATATATATATTATTGATTTTTTACAGAGAGGAAGGAAGAAGGATAGGGAGTTAGAAACATTGATGAGAGAGAAACATCGATCAGCTGCCTCCTATATATTCCCTACTGGGCATATGCCCACAACCAAGGTACATGCCCTTGACTGTAATCGAACCTGAGACTCTTCAGTCCACGGGCCAACACTCTATGCACTGAGCCAAACTGGTCAGGGCAAGACAGCGATTTTCAACCTTTCTCACCTTATGACACATAAACTACTTACTAACATTCTGTGGCATACCAAAAAAATGTTATACTTTTTTTCTAATCTGGCAAAAAATAAAAAAATGGGGATAATTTTGATTCATCTACACACAGTCTCCATATGCCTTCAATAGAGTTTAACTTAATTTCAGCATCTCACCTAAGTGTGGCACATTCGTCATCATTAATGACCCAGGCCTGACACTTTTCTGTAGCTAAAGACCATCCTTTATTCCTCTCGCCTGTGATTTCACTAAATGCATTTCTCTCTTCTAGGATCGCATCCAAGATCCCACAGAATATAGAGCTGTCACAGCTCTGTAGGCCCTGCTGGGCTGTGGCAGTTTCTTAAATTAAAAAAAAAAAAGTCCTTTCTTTTCTTTTGATGAGCTTGACAGTTTTGGAAAGTTTCTGCCAGGTGTTATGCAGAAAACCCCTCAGTGGTGACTGGTAGATGTCTCACTCCTGGTCAGAATGGGTGGGCAGATGTTGGAGTCGGACCCCAGACACAACCAGGCGCAGGCTCCTCCGGGTGCAGGCCAACAGCACATGCCAACATGACGTGTCCATGGGGGAAGCGCTGTTGATCAGGGTTTCCCACCTGCAGTTATTTCCCCCTCTTTCCCTCCTGTGCTATTTTTAAAAAAATATATTTTTATAGATTTCAGAGAGGAAGGGAGAGAGGGAGAGAGAGAGAAACATCAAGGATGAGTGAGAATCATCGACAGGCTGCCTCCCGCCCGCACCCCAGACATGTGTCCTGACTGGGAATCGAACCCTGACCTCCCTAGTTCCTAGGTCGACACTCAACCACTGAGCCATGCCAGCCGGGCCATTCTGGGCTCCTTGAAAGGAACTCGTTATATGCACACCCCATGCCTAAGGAAGCACGGAAAAGAGTAAGGTGGACTGGATGAAAATTTAAAAGCTCTGCTCTGTGTGAAAAACATTTACAAAAATAGACAAGCCACGGGATAGAAACAAGGAATGAAACACACACACACACACACACACACACACACACACACACACAGACACTCACACGGAGATTAACCAACATGTCCCCCCAAAGCTACATTGTCTTCTCTTGGCATTAAAGCTCAGCTGCAGGCACTGAAGTCCGGGGTAGCTGCCCACCCCCTTTGAGCAAGGAATGCATCATAAAGGATCCAGAAAAGAGGGAATTAGATTTCCTAATGTAAATGTTTGTGTCTGACATATGTTTATTATTTGAAAATTGTATAATTGTGCCAATATCTCCGGATACATGCAAA
>PVJN01055052.1:0-13211 GCA_004026805.1 Lasiurus borealis | reverse complement strand
GAAACTGAGAAAGAAAAGGTGAAGAAGTTGGCCAATGTCAAAGGCCAGGAGGAAGTGAGATTATTTAGGAATTGCAGATAACTGAATTTGAAAACTTGGATTCTGCATGAAAACACAACCCTTTACAATTGGCCTAAGACTAAGTTGAGTACAGACCATAAAAAATCTGGGTACACAAAGAGAGTTTCAGTAACAAAGTCTGTAAGGAGCACCAACAAATGCTTCTTTAGCCAAAAATTTGCCTGGTTAATATGCAATATGTATTTCACATAAGAGAAAATATGTCTGCATCTCTTACCTATTGCTTCATGAACAAGTATCCCTAAACAGGGATACTTTAGACCAGGATGGGAATAATAGAAGTTGTGATGTGGAAGTGGCATCCAGGAAGGTTCCTGCCACCTACTGCGCTGACTCTAGATAGTGACAGGAAGGTCAAGGACAGAGGTCCCCTCTCTCAGAGGAGCTGGAAAGATGTTCTGCCAAGGATCGGGATGCAGCCCTAATGAGATAAAGTTGTGAAAGTGCTTACACGATAACTTGGGACACATTCTGTTATTTTTTGCTGGCTTGTATAAAATGTGGGTTATCTATACAATTTCTGCTAAGTTTCTTTTGTTCTTTCATTTCCTGGGTGGAACAGCTTGAGATTCTGGAACTCCTCTTTCGGGACTTCTTTCCTTTTAGCCAGTTCTGTTGAACTACAGCAGAAGCTTCTTACTACATCTCCCTTGCCTGCCTTTCTTCAGTAGACTAATTACTTCAAAATGTAAGGCAAACCCAGCACTCCTCTGCTCACGATGCTGCAGTAAACGCCCCCCTATCTCACCTAGCCGGAAAGCCACATCTGTACATAGATGGTGAGGTTGTACATGAGCTTTATCCCAAAGTTACCTCTTTGATTTCATATGCTACCACTCACTCTCTTCCTCTCGGTCCCCTCTAGCCAAGCGGCATCTGTCATTCCCCAGACATTCTTACAGCATCCACACCAAATCTTCCCACAATTTTAGGGAACCTTTTCCACATATTTGCCTGGCTAATACTTTCACCTTCATCGAGTTCCTGCTAAAATCTTACCTTCTTAATGCAATCCATGCTGGCTATCCTATTAAAGTTTGCAACTGGAATCACTGTTGGCTTTCTCTCTTCTGCCCAGTCTGTTTCATGTTTTCCTACCATAGTGTCTGTCCCTTCTAACCTATAGATCTCTTAACTAGTGTGTGCTAGAATAGGCAGGGTCTTTTCTGGTTTGCTCACTAATATATCCCAAGCCCAGAGGATGTATCTGCTTATGGGACAAATCAACACATGTCTGTTGACTCAATCCCTTTCTATAGCACTTTCTGATATGAGAAGCCACATTGCAGGTTGACATCTGAATCTTCAGTGAAGCTTTAACTTCAAGACCAGCTTTTTTAAATCTGACACTTAAGACTTCCCACCAACTGAAACCGGTTTGGCTCAGTGGATAGAGCTTCCATCTGTGAACTGAAAGGTCCCAGGTTCGATTCTGGTCAAAGGCATGTATCCTGGTTTCGGGCATATCCCCGGTAGGGGGCGTGCAGGAGGCGGCTGATCAATGTCTCTCTCTCATCGATGTTTCTAACTCTCTATTCCTCTCCTTTCCTCTCTGTAAAAAATCAATAAAATATATTAAAAAAAAGACTTCCCACCATCCGGCATACTTGTAGAAAAGTTGTGTATCTTCTCCATACCTTGGTTTCCTCATCTGGAATAAGTAGCTAGCGTATGCCTCCTGGGTTTATGGGAAGTGTTCAGTAATGCAAAGGACTGAATGTTTGTATTTTCCCAAATTCATATGTGAAATCGTATTGCCCAAGGCTATAGCATTCGAAGATGGAGCTTTTGGAAGGTGATTAGAGCACATCTCAAATGAATGGTATTAGCGTCCTTATAAAAGAGACCCCAGAAATCTCCCTGTCCCTTCCACCATGAGAGGACACAGGGTGGAGACAGCTGTCTGTGAATCAGGAAGAGGCCTCCCACCACACACCTAATCTGCTGCTGCTTCGATATTGAACTTCATCTACCCTCCAGAAATTTGAGACTAAATTTCTATTGCTTATTAGCCATTCAGCCTATGGTTTGCTATGCTAGCAGCCCAAAAGGACTAAGTAACAAAATACAAAGCACTGAACACAAAGTATTGAATCTAGTGAGTAGTCAATATGGATTTCATTATTTTAATTGTATTTAATCACTATTTATTACTAGTGCTCCAGTGCACAGATTCGTGCACATTGAAAGGAAATTAATTAGAAGGTGACCGTCAGGGCGGGACTGGGTGAAATGGCTGGACACACCCAGGAGCCAACCTCTTGCAGTACTTCTCCTGCCAATGGCACCTAGGGCAGTGCCACGGCTCTAAGGGCATCTGCAGAGTGAGAGGGGTCCCTCCTGGTGGTGAAGTCCCTGGGTCTGGTGGGGTTCAGGCTGAATCTGGCTCTCTGACATCCCCAGAGGGATCCCAGTTTTTGTGAAGGTGGTCAGATGTCCCTCTCACAATGCGGGACCACTGGCTCCTAACTGCTCACCTACTTACCTGCCTGATTGCCCCTAACTGCCCCCCTCCCCCCCACTGCTGGCTTGTTCAACCCCAACTTCCTTCATCCAGCCTAGTCACCCCCTACATCCTCCCCACCACTGGCCTGGTCACCCCTACCTGTCCCCCTGCCAACCTGGTCACCCCCAAATTCCCCCCTGCTGCTTGGTCATTTGGTCGCCCCTCACTAACCCCCCTGCCAGTCTGGTCACCCCATGCAGCCTATTTGGGCATCTGTTTGGTTGCAATCATCACTTAGGCTTTTATATATATAGATTATTATCACCTTATATTTCATTACATCGCCACATGTGGCTTAATCTGTTTGTTAAAGCAGAATAACTGCTTATTTCACAAAATATCTTATTAGTCTCACTTTCAGGGATCATTCATCCTGTTCCTTTGAATCAAATGTTTACTTGTTTCTCATTTACTTTTGTACAGATCTCTCCATCATTTAAATTTCAGATTTAAGGTCAATACCTCTGTAATGCCTTTACTGAATTCCACTCATCCCCTAAATCCAGAAGTGACCTCTCCTTCCTATGGTCCTATACCTACTGCTTCTATCCTAGTTCACTGGGCTAACTGGCTTTGCTCCCTAGAAAATGTTCTACCTTTGGAAGGTAGGATCCAATCACTTAAATCCTGTATTCCTATTGGTGCTTAGTGAATATATACTTTTATCATTTATAACAAGACCTCCCTCTAGTCAAAGGAATAATTAATATGATGGTTACTTCCTCTAAATCTGTTCAAATCATAAATCCAATAAGACAAATGTAATAACTTCAGATGGCATATGAAATGGCACATTATTAGTTTAGTAGAATTAAGAATGGAATAGAAAGAATTGAGGTTAAAGACACCAAACCCTTAATTTTATGAGAGAGCATGTTATTATTAGATAACTCAGAGTTTTATAATACAGCAGGAAGCTTAAAGATTTGCATATGGGGTATCTTAAACAGTACTTACATGTTGTAACAAAAAGAATTAACTGTTTTTTTCAAAGTACCTCACTGCATAATAAATTTATTTAATATGATGTGCATAATTTCTCAAAATATGCAAAATGAATTTAATATCCATTATTTATAATGATCTCAAAAAGAGCTTCTGGCAGTTTGCTTCTCTGATAACCTTTCTCATTCATACTCCACTGCTGAAAATAAGATTAATATTCAGAAGCTATAAAATACTAAGACTTGGTGACAGACTAAAGACTACAGGTTTTAGAGTCATCAAATATTTTCCTAAAGGAGATGCACATAATATACTTCATCCTTTCAATCCATCAGGTTAATTAAAATAAAATCATTGATCTGACTTTGATAGAAACAAAACAAAATGCAGTTACTGAGAACTGGAGCAGATACGAACAAGAAGGACTGGGAGCCAGAAGACTGCGTGCTGCTTCAGCCTGCACTGACCTCTCTGCAGTGTGATAAGACATTGGTAGTCTGTTAAATGAATTAGCTGTGGGGAGGTAATATTTAATTTTATTTCTGTGTCTTTCTTGTAAAAAGTTTTGGGGATACACATACATTTTCTAAATTATCAAATAACTTGTCAATGCCATTCAAAGGCACATAGGCATTGGAGAAAGTTCCTAGAAGACCCAAATTTAAATATCTGTTCAGCTACCTCTAGAATCTTAGCTTGAGCTTTTTTCTTACTTCTCCCGTGACCTCAAGGTTATTGAAGCTTACGTTTCAAATCCTCTCTTCTATGAATCCCCTCTGTAGTGGATTGAAAGGTGCCCATCCAACACCCCCAAATTTATGATCATGTTGTCCTAACCTCTGGCACAGGTAGTAGTGACCTCATTGGAAAAAGGGGCTTTGTAGATGTAATTAAGTTAAGGATCTTGAGTTGAGATTCCCTGGATTATCTGGATGGGCCTCCAATCCAATGATAAGTAAGTGTCCTTATAAGAGACACCCAAAGGAGCAGTGCACAGATAAAGACAAGAGAGATGCAGAGATTGAGTTGTATAGCCACAAGTCACCAGAAGCTAGAAGAGGCAAGGGAAAAATCCAAATGTTTATTATTTAAGCCACCAGTGTTGTGTTAATATTTTCATGCCAACCCTGGGAAACTAATACACATTCCCAAGGCCTAGAGAAGCAACAGCAATGTGTTAACAGATCTCATGTATTGCAAACACTCTCCCCATCTTATTTCCCCTGTCACACTTCCACTGTGTCAGGTGAGAGTGGAGTGGCCACACCTTTATGTGGATCCAGCTTAGACAGAGTTGACATGGGGAGACACTTAGTTGGGTCTTGGTGGGATCTGTCCATGTGGCTCTGCCTGTTGTGATGTGGGAGTGGCTTCCGGGAAGATTCCGGCCACCTATTGTGTTGACCAGGAGAGTGACATGAAGGTCAAGGACAGAGGTCTCCCCTCTAAAAGGAGCTGGAAAGATGTACCGGAGAGAATCAGAATGCAGTCCTAATGAGATAAAGTGGAAAAGTGCTTGCACAATAACTTGGCGATACATTATGTTTGTTTGTTTGCTGGCTTATATAAGACTTGGGTTACTCATAAAATGTTTGCTAAGTTTATTTATTCGTTCATTTCCTAGGTAGAAAGGCTTGAGATAATGGAACTTGTATTTTGAGACTTCTTTCCTTTTATGGTCCTGTCTCTTTCTTTTCCTTTGTTTATCTCTCTGTATCTTTCCCCATTCTCTAATTCCATCTTTTCATACACACACACATATACACACATGGTCATCTATGGTAAAGAGAGAGACAAGGATAGAAATGACAATTTTAATTTGATCTTTTACACTTAGTGTTCCTCAGCTGATTGAAAGAATGTTCTGGTCCCACGGCCATGACCATGGGTATAAATAAACCCACGGGAGTTTCAAGTGAAAAAGGAACTTTAGAGACTCTGTCATCTAACTTCCAACTGTTGGCACAGCCTCCTTCCTGGACTACAGGAAAATGGTTGGAAATGCATCCTCTCCTCTCCTGAATCGCAGATGGGCCCAGAAAACTGAGTTTTAACCTGTCATCCAGGTGACTGTGAGCATGCTAAAGTTTGAGGCTAGAAAAGGCCCAATTTTTTTCCTACGCTGCCTCGAAGAGTTGGTAATAGAGACCATTGCTTAGTGGTTCATCTTGCTGGAAAACAGATTTGGCAAAATGATGACCGCAGTCAGTGATTTATTAATTATAAAGTAGGGCCCTTCTCAATTGCAGGTTTCTCTGGAAAACTGATGAATAGTTGCATTACATTTTTTTTTTTTTTTTACCAAAACACGCAGAAAATTCAGGACAAATCTAATTAGAGGTTTTTGCTTACACAGATTGCCAAGAAAGAAAACACAGAAAGCAAACAAATGAATAAGAGTTATTTAACTCTTTGACATTTGAACCAGAAAACTAATCAAAAGAGAAAAAAAAATTATTTAACCTTATATTATACATTTAATGGATTTCAACATATATAATCATCTTTGGAAATCCAGTTGCATAATGAGATGTGCTTTTTTCAAAGGGCCTGGCTCTTTTTTTGTTGTTGAATTCTAGCCATTAATATACCTCCAGTAAGAGCAGATGGTTCATATTTTACATATCTATTCTATTCCTCCGAGCAAAACAGAGCTAGAACGTAAGCTCCGTGAAGGCTAAATTTTCTCCTTTACAACATTGATATATCCCAGACACTTAAAACATTACTTGGCACGTTGTAGGTGTTTAGTAACTGTTCGCTGGATGAGTGATTGAATCAAAACTGGATTTGTATAAAATGTTCTTATCTCTTATTTCTCCACAGCTGAGAAAGCCTGATTCATGAGCATTTTTCACCATACCGGGCCTCATGCTCTGCCGTTACTGTCCCGATGTTCTGAATTATTTTCTCTCTGAAAATGTGTTTTGTAAGTGCCATCCTGCGGGATGATGGAGGATGCGCATAAGCAGAAGGTCTATATGAATATGAATTCCCACCATTACTTGCCATTCCCTTTGAAGACAGCATTCACTGTGCCACATGGACACAGAATCCTAGGGACCCACAATGTGTGAGAGGTCAGCTACTTGCTTTGGGTAGGAAGTGTGTTACCGCTCTCTGAGTAAGTGGCCCAACAGCCTCAAGAGATCATGTCTTGCCGAGACCGGTTTGGCTCAGTGGATAGAGTGTTGGCTTGCAGACTGAAAGGTCCCAGGTTCGATTCCAGTCGGGGGCATGTACCTTGCTTGCGGGCACATCTCCACTGTGGGGCATGCAGGAGGCGGCTGATCGATGTCTCTCTCATTGATGTTTCTGACTTTCTATCTCTCTCCCTTCCTCTCTGTAAAATATCAATAAAATATATATTAAAAATAAATACATAAATAAATAAGAGACCATGTATTTTGTTCCATCCAGAATCCCCTGAGTCAGAAAGAAGAGAATGGCATTCTGAGGAACACAGATGAACAAGGAATGCTATAATATCCTTCCTTACTGATATTACTTCCCGATATCAGCTAATCACTTATGATGGAAATCATGGCCAAAAAAAGGGAAATGAAATTATAAGGAAAACTATCGTTTCCTCTACATTCTTTCCTACTTATTAGTAAATTGAAGATAGAGAATATTGGTAGAATGCATGTGTGTCAAAAAGTGACATAAAGCCAGCTGGGTTAATTTCGTGTTGTGTTTGCAGTGTTCTGGTAAGAATGTATGAGCTTCAGAATACAATCTGTATGATTTTGGTGATTCTAAATGTGACTTAAATGTGTTTATACTTTTGTTGGAAATGGACATGGTACAGTAAAGAGATGACCAGAAAAACCTATGCTAATAATTTAAAATTGTGGTTTTTATTTGCTTAGAATGATATTACATGGCAAATTAAAAACCATATTAAGTTGAGAGTGTATTGAAGAAAAGAAAACTATATGTTAATACTCTTAATATAATGTTTCATGCTTTTGGAATGAGGGATACTGCATTACTGTTTCAAATTATATAGGTGGTGCTGACTATAATCCTTAAAAAAGACCCACTCAATTGGTACAATGCGCTGAAACCGGTTTGGCTCAGTGGAGAGAGCATCGGCCTGCGGACTGAGGGGTCCTGGGTTCGATTTCAGTCAAGGGCATGTACATTGGTTGCGGGCACATCCCCAGTCGGGGGCGTGCAGGAGGCAGCTGATTGATGTCTCTCTCATTGATGTTTCTAACTCTCTTTCCTTCTCCCTTCTTCTCTGTAAAAAGTCAATAAAATATATTTTTTAAAAAAATTGGTACAATGCTCTGATCATACCAACCATTCCCTGGTTCTCTACCTTTATATGTGTGATCTCTTCTGCCTGAAGGTCAATGTTGGATTCTGAAGTTCCTGGGACCCCGGTACGTATGCAAATTAACCGCCATCTTTGTTGGGTTAATTTGTATACTCACTCTGATTGGCTGTGGGAATATTGGAGGTATGGTCAATTTACATGTTTCTCTATTATTAGGTAAGATTATTATAGATTCCAGGGGAATGAAGCTAGTCTATAGTGACAAAATATTGGCAATAGTGGTGGTCAGAAGATAAGTGGAAGGCGAGATTCAAAGGGCCTGAGGAAACTCGTAGGGGAGATGGAAATGGTCTCTTGGTCATGACAGTGACTTATGGGTACATTTATCTGTGAAAGTTATCAAATTTTGCATTTTATATGTGTGAAGTTTATGTTATGCAAATAAATCTTAGTAACATTGATTCACACACAAACAACTGAATGGATTTCATCAACTTGTGCAAGGTCACACTTCTGACCAGCACAGGAGTCTGGACAAGATTCACACCTTCCTTCATCTTTTGAATAAACAACAAAAACATTATTTTTTTTTTTGCCAACCGAATGATATTTGTAAGATATTTATGCTTGCAAGATGGCAATCTGTAACCTCTGGTCCAGACAGTAAATGAATACATGGAACCCTTTTTCCATTTTCTGCACAATACGCATCTACACAACATCTTTCTGTGGAAATAATCTTTTTCTCAAGACCTTCCAGAACAATCTTCCTTTCCTGTCAAACCTTCTCCACTTCTATCAAACTACAGCCAGACTTATTGAGTCTGAATTTTGGCTTTACTTCTTACCACGTGACCTTGCAGATGTTATAAACTCTTGGTCTTCAATTCCTTTATCTATAAAATAGATAAAGTAATAATACCTTGTTCCATAAATGGTTGAAGGATGATGTAAGATACAAAAAGCACTTGGAATAGATCCTGGCACCTGGGAAACAGCAATCAGTAAATGTGCCTTTTTTCAGGACCAGCATTCACATGTTTGGACTCCATTTGCTCGCGTCTATCTTTCCCATCCTTCTAGAAGTCCCTCCTGGGCAGTGATTGTGTCTTGCTCATCTGGTCCCCAGCATCTACAGGAAGCGCTCCATGAGCATCTAATGAATCAGTGAGTGGCTGAGTCAGAACCTCTCTACCTATTCACATCTCCTCGTTACTTGAGAGAGACTAATGGGGACTCAGGCGTGCTGACCTTCACAGATGCCCAGGAAATATTTTTCTTCTTTTCTACGGAAGTAGTCAAGCTTAACCTTTACGTGTTATGCTCGCTGCCAAAGAGAAGCACAAAAGAGTACTTCATCCATTTATGAAGAAAAGACCCCACAGATATCCTGATGTAACGGGGCCACTGCAGCTGGGGTGGTGAGCAACCTGGTAGGTGCTCTGTGAGCCTACTGCATGCATCACACCAAAGCACAAGAACCAAGATGGAGAAGATAAACAGAGTCTGTGTGGGTCCTACTTCAGGCCTTTCCGGAGAATCGAATGATTTATTTTCAGGAAACAAGCTGTGCCTCGTGCAGTGCCATTTTCTAAACACCGCAAATCCAAGTCCCGTTAGGAGAGCGATGGGCCTTAAAGAAAGCGACAGAGGTGATATGGACTCCGTAGGGGAGTCAGGACAGGGCAGACTGCTTCATTATGATAATACATCTCTGAGGATGTTCAGGGTTTCAGTGTTACTTTGCTTAGACATGTATACATTTCAAACCTTCATTTAGTCAATGACTTCATACTTTTATGATTATAAAAGCAACCTAGGCTTATTGTAAAACATATAGAAATATATTGTTGAAGATCAAGATGTCCAATCAGAAAAGGCCACTGTTGAAATGTGCTTGAATTCCTAAAGTTTTCTGTAAATTTATCATTTTTGTAACATATTGGAAATTAGTCAGAGAATTCCACACTTCACATTTTCTGTGCCTGTTATATAGAATCCTGCCTGGGCCTACCCGTTTCTCTTTCCACGCCATTTGTTCAGCTATTTCTAGGGTTTCCACCTATTTCTAGACCGACAATTTGGCCATTAGGTGTTCTAAATCTAAGTGGGGAGATTAAAAGGAGAAGCTTTAGCAAAAACCAGTTTGGCTCAGTGGATAGAGTATCAGCCTTTGAGCTGAAGGGTCCCAGGTTCGACTCAGGTCAAGGACATGTACCTTGGTTGTGGGCACATCCACAGTAGGGGGCATGCAGGAGGCAGCTGATCAATGTCTCTCTCTCATCGATGTTTCTAACTCTCTCTCCCTCTCCCTTCCTCTCTGTAAAAAATCAATAAAATATATTTTTTTAAAAAGGAGAAGCTTTAGCTTAGAGTGAGGAAAACATTTGAGAGGAGATTGTAGCATAGGTAGTGAGAGAAAGCTGGGGTGTGTATAAAAAGAAAAAGAGAGCATTAAAACATAAAAAGAGAGATATAAAATATATATATATATATATATATATTAAATAAATATATATAAGCTTAAATGTATATTATATATATATATACATATATATATATGTTTAATACATATATATTAAAATGTGTTGTGAGGTGGTATGAAAAAATGGAAAATATTTGAGTCATTGAAAAATTATTGCTTTGGTTTCCAAACTATATTTCTTGGATAAAAGGATTCATAACCCTTTCTGGGGCAAAACTGACTCTCGGGTGTAACAACTTATAAATATAAGAGTAGATAACAAGGTGACTATAGACATAAGCATAAGTGCAGGCATAGGCATGCATATAAGTGGTATAGCTATAGATATATATTCCCCTGGGGTGAGGGGGTAAGGTCACACAATATTTGTAATACGCAGGAACCTTTGTTGCAACTAAAAATAGAAAAAAAGAAAAGTGGTGTTTATCTTCTCATATGCCTTCTGAGATGAGTTCAAGGACAGTCCAGGTAAATATGTGAGTAAAGATATGTAGTCCAATTATCTAATCAGGAATCTGTTGGTATTCAATTTCCAATTCTGCTTTGAATGCCTTCCCACCATTGCCTTCGGTATGTCCTATGCGGTGATAGAAATGTATCAGGCTTGCAGTCTACCAGGAGAAAGATCAATTCAATGGGAAGTGATGGCTTCGTTTCCTTTAACTACAGCAGAATGACTATGCTTCCTCTGATCACCAGCTGAATAAGTTAAATGTCCGTTCCCAAGTCAACCAATGTAGGAATGAAATCACCATATTGGTCAAACTCTGTTTCCAGCCATTGGTTAACACCACCTAAGCCAGGTGATTTTGTGATTTGACTATTTTAGATGTCTCCTATAAATGCAGTCACATACTATTTGTGTTTCTCTGATGAGTTTATTTCACTGTTTTTTAAAAAGTATTTCTTATTAAGTAGTAGGAGGTTTAAAATATATTATAAACTAGAGGCCCCGTGCACAAAATTTGTGCACAGAGGGTGGGGATTTCTCAGCCCGGGATTGCACCCTCTCACAATCTGGGACCCCTTGGGAGATGTCCGACTGCTGGCAATCAGCCATCCCTCCTGCAATCCAGGAGGGCTGGGGCAGGACTGGGAACAGGTTGGATGGCTGACCTCTTGGCCCCTGCCCGCAAACTGGAGGTTCCCATGGATCCACCATGGTGAACGGGAGAATCGGGGTGGGTGGTGGGAGGACAGAGCTGGCTGTCAGGCTGATGGGATCACCCTCTGGGGTGGGTGGATCCTGGGAGCACCACACTGCTTCCGTCAGTGCCCAAGCCCTGAGCAGGCAGCACATTCCATCGGTTGCTAGCCAGCACGCATGCAATAATTGAGATAAAGCCCCCAGCGCCTGCTTTCCTGCAGGCCTGAGCACCCCAGAATCTGGGGATGAGCTGGGGATCCCAATGGCCTGACAGCCCTGCAGCGGAGGCAGCATTTGGCCCGAGGACTGGCAAACGGGCAGAAGACGGCCAGATCGCAGGAGGCTAGGCCCGAGGGACCCTGGCCACGTGATTTTGTGTGCTGAGCTTCTGGTTTTGTTATAAAGTTACATAAGCTGAATAAGATATTCATATCTGCCGATGCCCTGAAAAAGTTTTATAACGTGCTAACTTTTTATTCCCAAAAGGTTTGATAAAATGTATCTATAAATTCATGTCCGTTGGTAGAGTTTTTTTAGGGTTAGGTCTTAAAACTTTTTATAATTTTTTGTAAAGTATTAGCTTTTTGTGTTTTTGAAACCTGAGTTTACTTTGGAAAGATATATTATCCTAATATTGTTCTTTCCCCTTAAATTATTTATATTCATTTTTCATAAAATGTTAGACAAAATTGCTTATATCATTTAGCTTACTGAAATTTTAGTTGTAGCTCTGATTAGTTTTCATGCTGCATATATTTCTTTTTAAAAAATTGTAATTATTTTATGTTACCAATTTCAATTTTATTAATATTTCCTTCTTGGTGTTTATGTTGTTCACAAAACTTATTTAAATTTCTCTATTCTTCTTCTTCATTACTTTAAAAATATCTTGAGTTCAATAATAACCCATGTGATCATCTTTCTTGTTTATAAATAAAATAATTCTAAGCATTAATTTTTCTTCTGAGTATTGTTTTAGATGTATTCCACATAGTTTTATATGAAGTGATCTAATTTTTGTTAATGTCTAAATTATTTGGAATTATAATTTTATTTCATATACTTTCTATTTATTTACATTAGTTTTTATTATAGACTATTAAAATGTAATTTTTTTTACAATTCTGTGATTTTTGTCTTTTAGCCAAAAGTATGTACCTCTTAATTTTCCACCTTTGGAAATTTATGAAGGCTTGTGTATAGTCAGTTATACAGTAGGTTGTTATTTATTAATTTTGTTACCTATGGTTCTTGGTCACAAGAGAAAAATATGCATTTTATAGAGCATAAAATCACATCAAAAGCCATTGAGTCATTTTTTCCAGTTTTATAGTATAATGTTGCATATTCTTATGGGTTTATATACATTTTGTTCTGTCAAATTCTGACCCTCACTATGAGTTTTCCTTTGCTAATTCTATTTGTCCCAGTGTAGTCTTTCAGTGGTTCACAGATCACTTATATTTTTCATTGATTATCTTCCTTTTCTATGCCCCTCTATGTTGATTAAGGCTTTTAGCTACTTCATTTGAATTGTTACCTCTGCTATTTTATTTCTGTGCTTCAATTTGTCTAACATATCATTGTACGTGTGTGTGTTAGTGTGTATGTCTGTACAAAATAAAAGCATCATGTGGCATTTTATTTTAGATGTGTCTGTCATAAACAGCAGATAGCTAGATTTTATCCTAGCTAAAGTGAATTCACTAATTTTAGCATAAAATTCTCAATTCTAAATGTTTACCTTACAATGTAATTGTAA
>PVJN01055051.1:0-13212 GCA_004026805.1 Lasiurus borealis | reverse complement strand
CCAGGAATGCATGAAGACTGAGTTTTCCACATCTTTGCCAACATTTTGCATTAAAGAAAATATTCTAATAGGAGAATATGCTTGAATGTTGAATAACAGGTAATAAGTAGAAATTTAATGGAGAATAGGTTTGGGTCACATTCAACAGTGAGGTATGTCAGAAAATATATGGAACTTGTAGGTCACTTATTAAAAAGTAGAGGTCCAGTGCACGGAATTCATGCACAGGGTAGGAATAGTAGAGTAAGGATTGGAAGTGGTCAGTTATGCTACATTTTGCCAGAGGAGCCACCAGAATTTGTTGTCAGTCAGGGTGTGAGAGAGGAGAAAAGCCAAGAATATATCCAGGGCTTGGGGGTTGAAAAATTGGAAGAATGGAATGGCATCCACTGGGACAGGGAGGTCTGTGAGTGGAGCAAATCTTGGAGGAAAGAGAACATTAGAAGTTGACATTTTAAAATGTCCAAATAGAGATATTCTGAATGGATAAATACTATATTATTTTACTTACATAAGTTATCAAGAGCAGTAAAATTTATAGACATAAAGTAGAATGAAGTTTGCCAGGGTTCTGAAAGAGTGCAAGAATGAAAACTCAGTGTTCGAGGTGTACAGAGTTTCCGTTTGGGAAGATGGAAAAGGTCTTGAGACACATGGTGGTGATGGTTACATAACACTGCCAATGTACTTTATACCAAGGGTATAAACTGTACACTGAAAATCATCAATCTGGTACTGTAACAAAGTAAAATACTTGGTTTCTGAGGCTGCCTTCACTTCAGCTTGCATTTCCCCCTTGGTCTTCAGGCTAATAGCTCCTGCTGTAAATATGCTAATTCAGTAGAAGAATTCTGCTTGAGACTTGAGTTTTTGGAAAAACAGCTAAAAGTTGCTTACCGAACATCCTATTGGTGCCATTATCTCTGAAGGAGATGGGGAAATATGTGCAAAATAGTGAGTGTTTATCAAGCATCAGCAGGACTCAGCAGAGAGATTTAGAAATTTCTTGCTCTTCCTCAGATCCTTGCAGGTTGCCAGAGATGTATGCTGCCCTGAATCACCATTTGTCTCCCCATCCTTCCCCCCATTTTTCCCTTCCCTGATTTAAAAGAAGCCTTACGTTGAGTTGAGGGACGATGAATTTGAGGAACCTCTAAGGCCCCCATCTTCTCAATTGGGCACCTTCTTGATCAATAAACCTTATCTTACTCCAAACTTTGACGTTTTGATTATTGGCCTTTTGAAGTATTGGGCAATTAACTTTCAAACTGGTAACAGTACATTTTATGATCTATAAATTTAACCATAATGAAAATATTAAATATAACAAAATAATGGAAAAAGATGAAGATTCCTTTTAGATATGTTATTAATATCATTATACAATAATAGAGAATGGTTGGGGTATTTTTTAGGTAAAATATTTAATATTATTTTTCAATAGTTTACACAGGACTTCACAACCTCAACAATATTGAAATTTTGGATTTGAATAATTTGTCACAGGGGTCTGTTCTAGGTCTGTAAAATGTTTCACAGATTCCTGGCCTCTACCCACTGGAAGCCAGCACCAAATTGTGATGATCAGAAATGTCTCTAGACTTTGCTAATTGTCTTAATAGAGGACAAAATCAGCCTGATTGAGATCCCCTGGAGTAAAACAATTCCATGGGTACTAAAGTGGACAATGTTGGGACAATAGAAAAAAAAACTCCTAAAAAGTGTAAAGTATCAGTTTAATTTTGGAAAGGCTGAGTTGAAGGGCCTATAGAACATCCCATTGGTACCATTATCTCATAAGTCACATATATTGAGCTGGCATTTATCAGTCTACACTGCCATCAGTATAAATTAGCTAATTATTCAAAAAGAGGGAGAAGTTCCTATTGAGAGAGTTAGAAGTTAGAAAGACAAGCTGATAACTAGCTGACTCCTACTCCTGATCCTTTAGTTCTCAGTTATGGGGGCCCTATCTGATACAGTGGAGCAAAAGCTGTGAATCTGAGAAACACAGGGTTTATTCTTGTATTATTATCAACTAGAGGCCTGATGCACAAAAGATTCATGCAAGAATAGGCAGTCCTTCCCCTGCCTGCCAGCACTACCATCGCTCCAGCCTGAGATGCCTTTCCTCCTGTCTCCTGTCACATCAATTTGCATATTTCCTCCTTATTGACTGTGGGCACCACCATCTTTGTTGTGGAGTTACAATTAATTTACATATTTTGTCCTTATTAGATAGTAATATTCATTGCATTATTTTCTTTTTCTTTTAATTAAATCTTTATTATTCAGATTATTACATTTGTTTCTCCTTTTCCCCCTCCATAGCTCCCCTCCACCCAGCTCCCACACCTCCCCTATACCCTTAACCCCCTCCTGTTGACCTCATCCATAGGTGTATGATTTTTGTCCAGTCTCTCCTTGTACATCCCTTTCCCCTTGAGAATTATCAGTCCACTCTCTTTCTGTGCTCCTGGTTCTATTATATTCACCAGCTTATTCTGTTCATCAATTTATAATTCACTTAATTTTTAGATTCACTTGTTGATAGATATGTATTTGTTGTTCATAATGTTTTATCTTTTACCTTTTTCTTCTCCCTCTTCTAAAAGAGTACCTTTCAGCATTTCATATACTACTGGCTTGGAGTTGATGAACTCCTTTAGCTTTTTCTTATCTGTGGAGCTCTTTATCTGCCCTTCAATTCTGAATGATAGCTTTGCTGGATAGAGTATTCTTGGTTGTAGGTTCTTGCTATTCATCACATTGAATATTTCTTGCCACTCCCGTCTGGCCTGCATCATTTCTGTTGAGAAATCATCTGACATTTGTATGGGTGTTCCCTTGTAGGTAACGAACTGTTTTTCTCTTGCTGCTTTTAATATTCTCTCTTTGTCTTTTGCTCTTGGTATTTTAATGATGATGTGTCTTGGTGTAGTCCTCTTTGGATTCTTTTTGTTTTGGGTTCTGTGCATGTTCTGGACTTGTAAGTCTATTTCTTTTACCAGATGTAGGAAGTTTTCAGTCATTATTTCTTTAAGTAGTTTTTCAGTATCTTGCTCTCTCTCTTCTTCTGGCACCCCCACAATTCTGACGTTGGTACACTTGAAGCTGTCCCAGAGGCTCCTTACATTATCTTCACATTTTTGGATTTTTTCTTCTTCTTGCTTTTCCATTTGAGTGTTTTCTGATTCTTTATATTTCAAATTTTTTACATGATTCTTGCCTTTCTCTAGTCTGCTGTTAGGTCTCTATATAATTTTTTTTTTATTTTAGTCAGTGTATGTTTAATTTCTAGTTGGTTCTTTTCCATCTCTAGTTGGTCCTTTTTTAGCTCCTCTTGGGTCTAGCAAAATTTATCCATCTTGTCTAGGATATTCTTGAAAAACCTTATAACCATGGTTTTGAACTCTATATCCAGTTGTTTGTTTTCCTCCATTTCTTTTGTTTGTGATCTCTTCCTTTGTCTCTGCATTTTCATTATGCCAGGAGAACTCCTGTGTTGGATTCAGCCTTATGATACAATACTTTCAAAACTGCAGAAGCCTCACCGTTGAGTTTGGGATGGGTAGAGTCTCAGGACTTAACAGACCACCTTGCCTTTCAGTCAACTCCACCCTACACAGCCCCTGAGTCTCATGTGACTAGGTAATTGCTAGAGCGGTCCCTGTGTGCACTTATGCTCTCTTGTAGTGCCTCTAGACTGCTGCCTTTCCGGCTCCCCTGTGCTCCTGGACCACATGAGTCTGGGTCCCCAGGGTTTCACCTGAAACTGGGGTTTAGTGCAATTAGAAGTGGCTCAGTTGGGAGGCTCTGTATCCTGCCTACTTGTGAAAGCCAGCAGCACAATCAGCAGTCAATCTTCTGCATGCAGTGCTGTGCATGCCACCAGACTTCTGCCCTTTCACGACTCCCCTAAATTTCTGTGCACTTCTTCCTTTTCACTGTCCAAACTCCCCCCATATGAGTTTTGGCTGGACCTGGGGTTTAGTGTCATAGGATAAGGGGTTCAATGCAGTTGGGACTCTCCGTCTCCCTCCTGCCAGAGAAAGCCAGCCAGGTACAACGGCACCCGCTCTCTCCATGCACACGTTTCCATATCTCAGCTTTTTGTAGCTCCTCTGGATGTCTGTGAGCCCCTCTCTTTCCTTCTAGTTGTAGAATTTCCACTCAGCCAACTTTCCTGTGGTTCTGGATGATGTCCATTCTGTCTTTTAGTTGTAGTTTTGAAATTGTTGTGCAACAGAAAGGGAGTGGACTGATAATTCTCAGGGGGAAAGGGGTGAGAGGTGTACAGGGAGAGACTGGACAAAAATCATACACCTATGGATGAGATTAATGGGAGGGAGCTAAGGGCAGAGGGAGGGGTGGGAGCTGGGTGGAGGGGTGCTATGGAGGGGAAAAAAGAGAAACAAATGTAATAATCTGAATAATAAAGATTTAATAAAAAAATAAAAATCAATGCAAAACTAAAAAAAAAATAAAGCACTAGGCAAACACAGGTGAAACAAGAAAAAAAGAAATTGTTGTGCAAGGCAGCAGTGTAGATGTTTACCTATGCTGCCATCTTGGATTCTCTTTCTCATTGCATTATTTTCCATACAAACAACTGTAACCCTACTTTTGTCCCAACTTGGTCAATTCCTAACTGGGAAGGTCATGATGGGAACACTTGTCCCAAGCCTGTAACTCAGTGAAAGGTTTAACTGTGCCTATATGAGCACTGTCCATTGTTCTTGTGCACCTAGGTTAATACACCTTTGAAATGCCAGAGGAATCTTCTTTTCTCAGATACCTCAAGGGAGCACAACATTTTGTTAAATATTCTGTAAGCCAATCATAAAGAATTCCTGCCTGCCTTTCTCCTACCTTTATAAAATCTTCCTTACATTCCCTGCTTAATTCCAAGTATATAAAGGAACTGAAAAACTCAATTGCCTGGAGCATTTTTGAGATCTTGTTTCCCAGCAATTGTCAGTTGATCTCAAATAAACTCATAAAAATTGTCTGCAGCTTTGGATGTTCTTATATTGACAACCATTGTAATTAAATAATTATGTGCATAATTACTTTATTAAGGACTGCCTCTTAATACCTCCACTGGAGCTTTGAATCCCAACTTTTCCTAACTTTCAAGGAACTTACACATTCACTTTTCTTTTCATTCACTTTTATATTCCAATGTCTGCAATGTATCATGTTCAATATTATGAGAATGACCCACATTCCCATTTCTATTGATGAAAATGAAACTCACTCCTAGAACCACACTCTCCTTTCAGTATTGCTCCAAACTTTTGGAGAGTTGGTCTACATTTGTTACTTTAATTTCAATTCTGCTCGCTCTCCCTTCAACCACTCATCTGGAGTCTTTCCACCTCTATCACAATTGCTCTCTCTGCAGTGACTTCTTGTAACCAACAAGTCCTAAGAGATATTTCCATTCTCCAAAATGCTTGTTTTAGTAGTGATGGTTCTAATGGCTGAAATCCTTTTCTTAAAATAGGGACCTTTCCCCTGCACTTCATTTGTTACAATAGATTTGGAGGGTCATCACTGTGTGCTGTGTGGTCTTTTCAAACTTCTAACTTTGAAATAAAATGCCATGAAGGTAAATCAAGAATAAGTACATTATCTGTTTTTAAAATATTTAATTATAGTTGATACAATGTACAACATAGGAAATACAGTCAATAATATTGTAATAACTATATGTGATAAATTATGAAGGGGATCACTTTATAAATTATGTAAATTACACTATGCACCTGAAACTAATGTATATCTTACCTAATAATAGAGAAACATGTAAATTGACCATATCTCCACTACAACCACAGCCAGAGTATGCAAATTAACCCACCAAAGATGGCATTTAATTTTCATACATACCTGGATCTTGGGAACCTTCTTGGCACCCAGGTCACTCCCAGCCAGCCATCGGATGGAGGCTTTAGGCTTCAGAAGGGGCTGAGCCTGTGATCAGAGGGGCAGGGGAGTCCCCTTCCCAAGACTAAAGCCTGGGATAGAGGCTTTAGGCTTGGGAAGGGGCCTAGCTTGTGATCAGAGGGGTGGGAGATGGGTTCCCCTTTCCCAAACCTAAAGTCTGTGTCCCAAGCGTTAGGCTTGGGAAGGGGCTGGGCCTGAAATTAGAGGTGCCAGGAGTCCCCCTTTCCAAGCTTAAAGCCTGCGGCAGAGGATTTAGGTTTGGGCAGGGCCCGAACCTGGGATCAAAGGGAAGGGGGGAAAAATCAATGGAAACATATCCTCAGGTGAGAATAAAAGGAAAAATAAAGAAAGAAATGTCATATCCTATAAAAGGAAAATGCTTAAGGAAAGTTGTCATTTTTTCATGATGAAAGGACTAGAGTCCATGTTGATGAAAATACCTTGGCACCTGCGGTGACTGGCAGTGGCTACAGCAGTGGGGTGATGGGACTGGCACCTTCCCCTGATAAACCTGGTTGCCTTCCGAAAAGGGAGGCCAAACTGCAGCTTAGGTCTGCTCCAAATGAGGAGCGGGCTTAAGCAATCAGTAGGACATCCCCTGAGGGTTCCTAGTATGTGAGAGGGGGCCAGCTGGGCTGAGGGACCCCTCGCCAGTGTACTAATTCCATACACCAGGCCCCTAGTATATATATAAAACCCTAATATGCAAACAGACAGAATGGTGGAACAAACAACCAGTTGCAATGATGTGCACCAGCCACCAGGGGGTGCACGCAGAATGTGGCAAGTGTCAGTAGCAGGGGGCAGAACACAGAACCTGGTAGGCATCGGCTGTGGCGGGATGGTGGAGCAGGTGAGCAGGGGCGCCAGAACAAGGCAGGCACCAATCACTCTCATCAAGGCAAGCCTCTGGTGGTTACTGAAAACTCTTTACTCCCACACATCACGGTTTCTGTCAGGTGAACTACCCAATGCCAGCACCAACCCTGCTCACACCTGCTGCTGGCTCTGGAGCCACCACTCGCACACATCGCCGGCACCTGGCGCAGGTCCCAATCACTTGGCACCATCAGCGGGTACAAGCAGTGGCTGCTGATCCTGATCACGCCTGAAGATTTCTCCACCTCTCCCTGCTCCTGAGGGGCCACACTCATCCACTGACAATGCCGGTTCCACTCACACCCACTGCCAGTGCTGGCCCCAATTATTCCACATCATCAGCAGGTGTGAGCTGAGCCAGGGTCACCAGCATGTGAGAGGAGCAGCAACAGAGAGGGGCTACTGGCAGACAGAGGGCTAGGGGACACAGCAGGAGGGGCCAGGTCGGGGCACGAAGGATGGGCTGAGACCTGCAGCCTCGCAGTCCACAGTTCCTTTCAAAGTGCACGAATTTGTGCACTGGGCCCTTAGTAAAAAAATAATATTAAATGCTAACTGTAATTAACAAATTTAAAAAGTCACTCCCTGTTACCCTACACCCCCATACACTGGCAGGTCATTCACCTATGCATTAATCTGTTTCTATGCATTTGCCTATTCTGGATATTTCAATTTTAAAAATCCTCCTGCCTTATTTTTCAATGGAGTTGAGTTCAATATCTCTTCCTTATTATAATAGTTTTGACCCCTATTTCAATAATCCTAAATAAAGTCTTACTTACAGGTTTAACTATGTCCCATGCAAGTTTTCTTTGCTACAATAAATAGCTTTTCTAGAAATGTTTTTATAACCTATTTCTCTCAAAGTTTTTTTGGCATTAAATGTGAGCAATGCCTTGTTTGTTTATGCCAATAATATCACAATTCACAAAAATCTTTGCACTGGAAGGGGAGCCCACTTTCTTGAGAATTTTATCAATTTAACTTGGAACAAAATAGTTGAAACAGCCTGGTACAAAGACGGTCTTTCATAATACTCAAAATCTGTTAGTTCACTCAGAAGGCAATGATAATAAAAGAGAAATAGAAACTAACTTGCTGGAGAGAGTATCAGGAGAATTTATGTGGATGGTGAGGCATCTTTAAGTGCTGATATTTAAGTGGAAAGTTGAGTTAAGAAAGGGAAAGAACATTCCAGATGTAGATAATTAATTTTGATGGTCCTCAGGTGGCAAAGAAATCTGCTTGAAGAACTACAAGAAAGACAGTATGTCTAGACAAACTTAGCATGCAATAGAATCACCCATAAAGGGTCTGTTGCAGAGGTTCTGATTCAGCAGGTGGTATAGGGCCGGAAAATTTGCATTTATAAGCTCCCAAGTGAAGCTTACATTGCTGGTCCAGGGACCAGCGAGGGAGTTAGGGATAAAAGAGACTAGATTATGAAGGGTTTAGAGATCTTGGCAATAAGTTCAAATTTCATTCTAGGACTAATAGAAAATGATTGGAAGGTTCTAAGCAGAAAAGTCACAAGTTCTGATTACACCTAAAAAAATCAACCTGGCTGTCAAATGAAGGTGGGGATAGTGAACACTAAGAAACTATTTAGGACATTCTTGTCAGAGCAAAATGTTTATATGAGCTGCTTTTGAAGGATGTGACAATAATCATATAACTAAGGTTCAGATCATTTAATTACTTTGGTGTAGGGGAAAATGAAAAGAAAAAGAAAAATGATTAACTCAGGTGATGACATAAGTGACCCAAAGATTGGAGATTTATCACCTGAAAACATGTGTGCAGCTATATGTTAGTGAATGTTGGCAGAGAAAACAAGAAGAGAGTTAAGTAAGATGTGTGCCAGCATGCAGTTAAATCTCCTTCCACTAGTAGAGGTCATCTATCTGTGTATCTCGTGTGTGTGTGTATGTGTGTGTGTGTGTCTATTCTAACGGATAAGCTTTGGAAGTTTCCTGTTTTACAGGATCCTCCTCTTGCCAGGAGAACAGGAATATCCTTAGTGTTAGACACTGTCATTAACCCAAATCTAAAAAACAGAGGAATCAGGGAAACCTGATCAAACTTGAAATAAAAATCAGCGGCAGATGGGTGCTTATTATTGGACCACAGGGCCTCTAGAAATTTAAAGAGGATGATAGAGGCCTAAAAATTACCATTTTAACTCATATTTTAAAAAAGATGAGTTAAAAATGGGTTTCAGATTTTAAAATAAATGCGTATTTTTAAAGTATGATTCTATACCCATTAAGATTTTCTATGAGGAACTCCCTATTGCCCCAAATTTCAATACTTCATCTCCTCTCCTTGAATTTTCCCATCACTGAATCCAACACTGGGTTTGCAATTTGTAGAACATTGCTGAATATTTAAAGAACTGCTTTGGCATTGTCTTTAAAAATCTCCCCAAAATAATTTTATTAGTAAGAAGATATCCCAAGTTGACTTCCTTGCTAAGCAGGATCTGAAACACTGATTAGCATGCAGGAGGTTTACCAGGTGCTCCTGGAATCAACACCTGTGGCAGAGCAGATGTATAGTCATGAATTTGGCCTCACTTAAAAGAGAGATATGAACTTAATCCCAGGCCTGAGGGTAACCATTAAGCATTTTAAATTTCTCTAGTGATAGGACTGATTGGTTATTTGTGGTGAGCTCAACCAACCTTACTTTATATTTTATTCAAGATGAGGATTGGTATGCCAAAAAACTAACCAGGTAAATCAAGGGGTGGGGCTTTAGGCCAAATGATGTCAGCCAATCTGTGTGGAGGAAAGCTGGAAATTGTGTTCAACAAAATGGGCAATAATTCAATTTATCACAGCTATGTAACAAAGCTTCAATAAAAATCTAGACACAGAAGCTCAGGAGTGCTACCTGGTGGCAATAATCTGAGTAGTTTGTCATATTGTGACCAGGAGGAGGTAATGGATCAAAACTTCATGAGGAGAGGACAAGAAGCTTTACATAGAGGAAGCTTCAGAAATTCCCTCTGTGTCTCTTCTTTTCACTAGTCCTAATTCATATTCTTTGGCTGTAATCAAACTCTAACCATATGTATAGCACTATCCTGAATTCAGTGGCCCATGATGGTAAATTCTTCAACTTGAGGAAATTTCCTCATTCTGAGTCACTGGAGCAAATTATTGAATGTGAGGGAAACCCTGAGTTTGTGACATACTGGTATGAAGTGAGGGTGGCCTTGGGGACTTCTGAACTTGTGACTGGTGTCTTAAGTCAAAACAGTCTTGGAGGAAAAAAATGGCAGCAGAATAGACAGACATGTCCCAAGCCTTGTTCCAGAGCAGATAGAAAGAATAGCGGGGGGTTGCACAGGGAGTGTTTTTTGGTGAGTTAAGCGACAGTTATACTCCGGGAGAAGGTGGGGGACTGCTGGATGGGACTCCTCTGACCAGGCAGCCCCCACTGTTGCTGGGTTCCCTCCTGGAGCCACTGGCTCAGACATGGAGACCGCACCAACTTGAAGGGGAAAGTGGATGTTATTGGAAGCCTGAAAATCTACTACAGCACCCACAGAACAGCTGCAAACCCTAGAACACCGGTCCCCAACTGGCACAAACACACGGATTCAAAGGAGCTCTACACTCCAACACAGAAAGGTCAGATTTCACCTGGAATAAGGAGAGGTCTCTGGTCCCAGCAAGACAGAGAAATGTGTGCATTGTGGGAGCTGGAGACAGGGAGAAGTCTGCATCTAGAAAAATCCATGACTGTTGAGGCTGGCATGACCCATGAATGTGGAAAAGGGTCCTCAGAGCTGCTAACAGGAAGGAATCTCTAAAAAGCAACCGATTTTATCTAATGCAAAAGGAAAACCTAAAATTTTTTAAAGTGTGCCGGCTGCTTAGACACGGGGTGTGTGTGTGTGTGGGGGGGGAAGACTGCACAGACTTGAACACAGCCCTGGGGTTCACACATTTATGATTTTTCCTCTTTACATCCTTGCTTCTGATTACTAAAGCCAATACATAGAATCCCCAGTCGGGGACACTCTAAGAGACTGCAGGGGAAAGTTGTTTTTCTGGAACCTGAGGATCAGAGCAGGGAATACTTATTAGAGAAACATCTCTGGGGCAATCCACTCCCACAAACCGGTATTGAGTGCCACAGGGAAAGCAGGAACTAAGCACAGGCTAGAGAGGACCTATAGACCTGGAGGTCAATCCAGAAACATTGCCACCCAGGGGTTGAATCACAAAATGACTCTTGGGTAATCACAAAGAAAGGAATACAAGAAATTAAGACACACTGCCTGCTTAAAAATCAGGACTGACTTATAACACTGAGGAGCAGTGGAACGTAGGGAACTGCAATACTGACTGGGAAATAGGCATTCCCAACAGAACAATAGAAGAAGTGAATGACCTTCACTACTACACATTTCTTTTAGTTTATATTTTTTTATTATTTTCATCTTTTACTGAAGAAACATTTTTTTCTTTTTTTTATCACTTGATTTTACCTTTTCATTTTACCTATTATATTTTTATTTTCAATCAGTATTATTACTACTAATATTTTACCTTATTTTCTACATGTCATTTTATTTTCTTTTTGTTTTACTTTGGAATTAGTGTTCTACATTCTATTTTTATCTTTCCTTCAGCTTCATTTTACTTTATCTCAACTCTACCTTTATGCCTCTACTCTCTTCCTAACTTTCCCCCTTTTGTTGTCCCATTTATCTTACCCTTTTTCTGTTTTAGATTTTCCCTATTCTTTCTTTTTACCTCCTGTTAAAATTTCACCCTACTTATATATCTAATTCCCAATCCTTGGCTCCAAGTCCATGCACATTGTTTTCCTTATTTTTTTTGTTTTGTTTTTGTTTGTTTTTTGCTTCTGTTTTCCCTCACCTTGCTTGATATTTGTTGTTGTTTATAGTTTGTATTCATTTCTGGGTACTTTTGCTGGCATTTGTTGGGATTAGTGGCTGTTCTATTGGAGTTTTCTCCCCATATACATAGTTTGTTGCCCTTTTCTTTCTTATTATATTTCCTTTCTCCTTTACTTTTTTTCCTTTTCCCAATTTCATTTTGGAACTCCTTGTTTTCTCTCTTTCTTCTTCTTCTTCTTTCTCTCTTTTCCTCTAATTTGCCCTTCTCTGGTGGTCACCTTTAATTGGGGTTATTAATTTGTCTTCAGTGCCTTGTACATATTACCTGGTTGTGTTATATTTTGTGCCTTTAAATCAATGCAGGAGAGAGAGAACTACATAACCAGACACCTGGAGAAGAGAGACCATGGAAAGACAAAGAAATAGCCCACATATGAAAAAAAGTAGGTATCACAAGAAAAGGGAGTAAAGGAAATGGAACCTAGCAACCTACCAGAGAAAGAATTCAGAGAAATGGTCATAAGGTGGCTGAAAAGAATGAAAGACAAATTCGACAATATGAGTAAGAAACAAGAGGAAATAAAAATGAACCAAGAAGAAATAAAAAATGGCATTGCTGAAGAACTCAATAGAAAGCATCAAAAGTAGACTAGAAGAAGCAGAGGACCACATCAGTGAGCTAAAAGACAAGGTAGAAGAAAATACACAAGTAGAGCAGCTTCTAGAAAAAAATAATTAAAAAGCAGGAGAAGAGCCTAGAGGGACTTTGGGAACACACAAAACAAAACAACAACCACATAATAGGGGATCCAGAAGGAGAGGAAACTGAGCAAGAAATAGAAAACCTGTTTGAAGAAATAATGACAGAAAACTTCCCTGATGTAGCAGGGGAAAACCCATATATCAAAGAAGCTCACAGAGTGCCAAGCAAAATGGACCCCAAAAGACTGATGCCAAGGCACATTATAATTAAACTGGAAAACACCCACAACAACTTAAGAATCTTAAATGTGGCCAGAAAGAGACAGAAATTTACCTACAAAGGAAGCCCCATCAGACTAGAGACTTATTTCTTAACAGAAACTCATCTGGCCAGAAGGGAATGGAATGAAATATACAAAGTCATGCAAAGGAAGGGTCTGAATCCAAGAATACTGTACCCAGCAAGGCTAATAATCAAAATTGAAGGTGAAATCAGGAGCTTCACAAACAAAAAAGGACTAAGAGAGTTTATTACCACCAAACCAGCAATGCAAGAAATGCTAAAGGGTCTGCTGGAAAGAAAAGAAAGAAAAAGAAAGAAAGTAAGAGAGAGAGAGAGAGAGAGAGAGAGAGAGAGAGAGAGAGAGAGAAAGAAAGAAAGAAAGAAAGAAAGAAAGAAAGAAAGAAAGAGAGGGAAGAAAGAGGATGGAAGGGGAAGCAAAGAAATATAGGGGTAAAGAATAAAAATGGTGACAAATAAGTACCTATCAATAATAACTTTAAATGTAAATGAGTTAAATATC
>PVJN01055050.1:0-13215 GCA_004026805.1 Lasiurus borealis | reverse complement strand
ACTGTCAGCTGATTTCTCAACAGAAACGATGCAGGCCAGACGGGAGTGGCAAGAAATATTCAACGTGATGAATAGCAAGAACCTACAACCAAGAATAATCTATCCAGCAAGGCTAACATTCAGAATTGAAGGGCAGATAAAGAGCTTCACAGATAAGAAAAAGCTAAAGGAGTTCATCAACTCCAAACCAGTGTTATATAAAATGCTGAAGGGTTCTCCCTTAGAAAAGGAAGAAGAAAGAGGTAAAGCCAAAAAATTATGAACAAATACATATCTATCAACAAGTGAATCTAAAAATTAAGTGAATTAAAAATGTGATCAACAGAATAAACTGATGAATATAATAGAATCAGGAGCACAGAAAGGGAGTGGACTGTTAATTCTTAGGGAGAAAGGGGTGAAGGGTATACAGGGAGAGACTGGACATAAATCATACACCTATGGATGAGATCAATGGGAGGGAGATAAGGGCAGAGGGAGGGGTGGGAGCTGGGTGGAGGGGTGCTATGGAGGGGGAAAAAGAGAAACAAATGTAATAATCTGAATAATAAAGATTTGATTTAAAAAAATTTAAAAAAGGATAAGTTTTTATATATTTTATACTTTTTTTTTTAGTCCTCATCCAAGAATATTTTCCACTGATTTTTTAGAGAGTTGGAAGAGAGATGGAAAGACAGAGAAATATCGATGTGAGAGAAACATGATTGTTTGCTTCTGCACATACCCTGACCAGAGCCCAAGCTGGGCAGAGGCCTGCAACCAAAGTACGTGCCCTTAATCAGAATTGAATCCAGGCCCTTCAGTCCATAGGCTGATGTTCTATTCACTGAGCAAACCACCTATAGCCGTGGTTTGCAAACTGTGGCTTGCAAGCCACATGCAGCTCTGTGGCCCCTTGAGTGTGGCTCTTCCACAATATACCACAGCCTAGGTGAGTCTATTTTGAAGAAGTGGCATTCAAAGAAATCTAAGTTTAAAAAACTTTGCTCTCAAAACAAATTTCAATTGTTGTACTTTTTTGTTTTTGTTCTTTAATTTAATAAATCTTTGTTTTTCAGATTATTACAATTGTTTCTCTTTTTCCCCCTATAGCTCCTCTCCACACAGTTCCCACCTCACCCTCGGCCCTTACTTCCCCTGCCATTGTCCTCATCCATAGGTGTACGATTTTTGTCCAGTCTCTCCCTGCACTCCCCTCACCCCATTCCCCCCAACATTTGTCAGTCCATTCCCTTTCTATGCCACTGATTCTATTATATTCATCAGTTTATTCTGTTCATCAGATTTTTAATTCACTTGATTTTTAGATTCACTTATTGATAGATATGTATTTGTTGTTCATAATTTTTATCTCTGCCTTTTTCTCCTTCTTCCTCTTCTTAAAGAGAAACTTTCAGCGTTTCATGTAATACAGGTTTGGTGTTGATGAACTCTTAGCTTTTTCTTATCTGTGAAGCTCCTTATTTGACCTTCAATTCTGAATGATAGCTTTGCTAGGTAGAGTAATCTTGGTTGTAGGTTCTTGGCTATTCATCACTTTGAATATTTCTTGCCATTCCCATCTGGCCTGAATAGTTTCTGTTGAGAAATCAGCTGACAATGCTATGGGTGATCTTTTGTAGGAAATTAACTGTTTTTCTCTTGCTGCTTTTAATATTCTCTCTTTGTCTTTTGCTCTTGATATTTTAATTATGATGTGTCTTGGTGTGGTCCTCTTTGGATTCCTTTTCTTTGGGGTTCTATGCACTTCCTGGACTTGTAAGTCTATTTCTTTCACCAGTTGGGGGAAGTTTATAGTTATTATTTCTGCAGATAGGTTTTCATTATCTTGCTTTCTCTCTTCTTCTGACACCACCATAATTCTGATGTTGGTACACTTGAAGTTGTCCCAGAGACACCTTACACTATCTTCACATTTTTGGATTCTTTCTTCTTTTTGCTTTTCCAGTTGAGTGTTTTCCGCTTCTTTATATTTCAAATCTTTGACTTGGTTCTTGTGTTCCTTTAGTCTACTGTTAGATCTCTGGATAATATATTTTATTTCAGTGTATGCTTAATTTCTAGGGTCTCACTAAATTTATCCATCTTTTCTAGGAAATTCTTGAAAAACCTTATAACCATGGTTTTGAAGTCTATATCTTGTCGTTTGTTTTCCTCACTTTCTTTCCTTTGTGATCTGTTTGTCTCCACATTTTTGCTGCTTCCCTGAGTTGGTAGAGTAGCTTTGTGTGCTAGTTGTCCTATAGGGCCCAGTGGCTCAGCCTCCCCAGTTACCTGAGGTGTACTCTCTTGTTGCACCCCTTTGTGGACTGTGTGTACAGCCTTGTTGTACTTAAGTCTTGATTGTTGTTGGTATCACTGGGATGAATTGACCTCCAGGCTGATTGGCTATGAGAATCAGCTGTGTCTACACAGGGATAACTGTGCTGGAGTCAGCCTTATGAGACAAGACTTACAAAATTGCAAAAACCTCTGTGTTAAGCTTGGATGGGGCAGAGTCTCAGGGCTGAGCAGACAGGTTTGGCTTCCCATCAGCCCTCCCCTACGTGGCCCCTGTGTTTCATTGTCCCTTGCTGTAGTCCTTTCTGCACACATTCATGCATGCGTTCCCAAACCTCTGCCTTTTGCGGCTCTCCTGAGTTTCCATGCACTCCAGGGACCCGTATGAGTCTGGGTCCCCAGGGTATTGCCCGAAATTGGCATTCATTGCAGTCAGAACTGGAATTCAGCACAGTTAGGAGGTTCAGTCTTCCTCCTACTAAAGAAAGCCAGCGGCACAATCAGCATTGAGTCCTCTCAGTGTGCACTCGGGCGCGTGCCTCCAAATCTCTGCCTTTTGCGGCTCCCCCTGAGTTTCCATGCACTCCTCCCTTTTCCCGACAGTCCAGATTCCCCGTATGAGTTTCACCCAGAACTGGGGTTCAGTGCAGTCGGAACTGGAGTTTAGTGCAGTCAGGAGTTTCTGTCTCCCTCCTGCTAGAGGAAGCCAGCCTGGCACTTTGTGGCCCATCCTTTCCATGCACGTGCCTTTGTACCTCAGTTTTTTGTAGCTCCTCTGAATCTCCATGAGCCCCTCTCTTTCCTTCTAATTGTAGAATTTCCACTCAGTTAGCTTACCTGTGGTTCTGGATGATGTTCGTTCTATCTTTTAGTTGTAGTTTTGAAATTGTTGTGCAAGGCAACAGTTTAGGTGTTCACCTGTGCCACCATCTTGGTTTCTCCCTGAAATTTTTTTTAAATGAGCTTTTTAAATATGTGATATAAAAAGTCCTTTCCGATACATAAAAATGTCATAGTACTAATTATCTGTGGGAATTAAGCCAATCTTTTGAATAATTTTGTTTTTATATAACCAGTGTTTCTTTCTCATAGACTGCATTGCCATCCAGGAAAGGATTTCGGCACCAAACCACCAAATTTTTGTACCGTTTGGTGGGATCGGAAGATTTGGCCGTGGACCAGAGTATTATCAGCCCTTACACTTCTCGGATCTTGAAACCGTACATCAGGTATATGGAGAAGAGTGTGATGTTGAGTGTGTCTTGAGAAGTAATGTTTGTGGTGTCTGTTCTCCGTCCCTTTGCTGGAGTGAAAAAATACCAAAACCTGTGAGCAGCAGTCATCAAGGGCTGAGTCTGTGCTCTGTGTCTAGCTTCAGCCTTGACTTGTTTGAACTATATACTTAATTGCAGAAAGGATGATCCTTTGGTAAAAAACATAAAAAGCAAGGATAAGTTAACTCTGTTAGGTATTATGATGATCATATTCACTGTTTCACTTAAAATTTAAAGTTGTATATATTTAGTAGCCTGTGAAATGAAAAAATAGGAGCGATGTCTCAATTGGACCTATGCCTAGACTAGATGTTGGGATAGTTTCTAATGATGAATCTAGGACAGGTGAGGAACTTTTTTTCTTCCAAGGGCCATTTATATTGATATTTATAATCTATTTGTGGGCCATACAAAATTATCAACTTAAAAATTAGCCTGCTTTATTTAGTCAAACAATTAACTCACCCCTAATGCCAGACCAAATGATTTCAGGGGCCTGACATTCCCCACTCCTGGCTAGGCTGTGCCTCAAAGCTGAACTGATAAGAGAAGCCCCACTGCAATCTTGTATGTGGTGACAGAGCACATGGTCTCCTTTGACCATAGTTGTTCTGCAGCTCATAGTCACCTGCTCTCTGCATAGCACTGCCTCCCAGGCAGACACGTGGATAGGCAGTGGAGTCTGCTTTGCTTTCCTTGGTGTCTGTGGATCTCCCCTGCCCTGGACTCTGTCTTGGTCAGAGCACTCAGAGGGTTAAATTAGGATGCTCCTTGTTTCCTCACTCTGTTCATAACCCTCACCAGCACCAGTAGAGTTCCTGGCAGGTACAGAGAGGTTTGGTCTGACAAATGTTGAAAGAGTAAATTTTAAATTTATACCAAAAAGTCCTGTAGCTATTGTCAAGCTAGTTGCCATATAAAATATTGCAGATTAATTCAAAATTTCAAGCAGATCAAGAGTTTTCATGAATCAAATGGCTAGGAATAACATTGAGTTGTTTTTTTTTTTACTTGAATTTATTTATTTTCTCTGGTACTGGAGGCGTGATTATGAAACAAAGCCACCTAAACTGCAGCTCCTGTCACAGATTCGTTACCACCTGCACAGAAATGACCCTCAGTGGATGCCGGAGCCCGATGCACCTCTCGATTATTGCTATGTCAGGCCAAATCACATCCCAACGATCAACTCTATGTGTCAGGAGTTTTTCTGGCCTGGTATGTTCCCCCTTCTCAAACTGTGCAGATAGATTTTCTATAGAGTAAATTTTAATAATTTTAAAAATTAGTGTATGTCATGTGACCCTAACATTTTTACTTATGATTTTATGCAGTTTGTCTTTACTAATATAGAAATATTAAAATATAAATACCTCTTTCTTTCTTAAGATCAAGAAAAAGCCTGCATTTAAATTAATAAACAGTGTTTTTGTTTGTTTCTCTGCCCTGTTTGCCTCTGTTTCCAGAATAAAAGATTCATCCTGTTTGCTTCTATATATGTTTAGATATCAGGTAATATCTATCAGCTGAACACAGACTGGTAGCTGGGGCATATGGACACTTTTGAATTTGCTTAATAATTCTGTATGCTTTGCTTACTTAGCTGTTCCTTAGAAATTATTAGTAGAGTCAAAAGGTACTTAGCTGTTCCTTAGAAAGTATTAGTAGAGCCAAAAGGTGTTTTTAAAAAGCCAAATACCCCAATCATAGACTTTAATTCAATATGATTTGTCATTTTATCATCCTTAATATACTGACTATCTAGCGACCAGAGCCATCAATTAAAGAAGAGCATTTTCATTGCTAAATATAAACACACTTTTTGTGGATCTGCTTTACCACTATGCTTTGAAATATAAAGGAGGAAATACATCTTCCAGATGTTAGAAAAGATTCATCAGAATGAGAGCTTTGTCATCTTTATTGTCTGGCAGTCGTGTAGTAGTGTGTGTGGTGGCAGAGCTGTTTGCTCTTTTGAGAGTGTATGGGGCTGAAAAGAACATTCTGGGAGCATTTACTATTTCCTGCCTATACACTAGGTGACTTCCATATGCTATGCAAGAACTCATTTTTTATTTAACCTTTTTATTGTAAAATGTAGTATTTGTACAAATGAGCTTATAAATTGAATATGTCTGAGGTAAAGAATACATTGATATGGACACTCTCAAAGGGTCTTTCCTTCAACTCTGTGAGGAGATCTAGGGACTCTCACCTTAAACATTGTAGAAACTAAGGCCAAGACATTTAGAGATATGCCCACTGATACATGTGGCCAAGGAGCCTGAGCTCAAAACAGTGTCCAGTTCTGACCCTGTTCACTCTGCAAACCCCCTCCCCATCCGTCCTCTCCTTTCTTTTTAACATGTGTACTTAGAAAAGATGATGTTAAGTTTGGTATTTTCTAAAATTCACTTTTAATTTCTAGTTTTATGATCTGAATGGTTGGTATCTATGGTAGTATCTTTGTCTCGTTTTGTTTTGTTTTGTTTTTTCTTAGCTCACAGGTGTAGCTGCAAGTACAGACTAAACAGCATGGTGTTCATTAGTTTCAAAAGGCACATGATTTGAATCTCTGATTGTTTCTTTAGGCATTGACCTTTCTGAGTGCCTGCAGTACCCAGACTTCAGTGTTGTCGTCCTGTATAAAAAAGTTATCATTGCTTTTGGCTTCATGGTTCCTGATGTGAAGTACAATGAAGCTTACATTTCATTTCTGTTTGTCCATCCTGAATGGAGAAGAGCAGGGATTGCAACTTTCATGATTTATCATCTGATTCAGGTATGTATTCTCTGTTCATCTTCTACCCATTTGCTCTGGGCTCTTTGGAGAGAATTGGAGGCAGGGTGAATCTGAGCGGGGCTCTCCCAGCAAAGCCCAATGGAATTTGAGACCAAGTGACAGAAAGCCAGTCACCATCATTTGTGAGGTTATTAAAACACACAGACAAAAATCTTCATCTTTCTAAAGTAAGATTGCTATTTATTATTTTTTTATTTTTTGTTAATCCTCATATGAGGATATTTTTTCCATTGAATTTTAGAGAGAGTGGGAAGGGAGGGAGGAAGGAGGAAAGACAAAGAGATAGAGAACATCAGTGTGAGAGAAACACATCAATTGGTTGCCTTCTGCAAGCAGTGGGATTGAACCTGCAATCCAGGTACATGCCCTTGACTGGGAATCAAACCTGTGACCTTTAGATACCTAGGCTGATGTTCTAACCACTGAGTAGCACCATCCAGGGCTGAGATTGCTATTTAGACCCAGGTTTTAAAGAAGTGAATATGTGTAGTAAATAAAATGAGAAAATGCCAAAGGGAAAGCATGAAGCACTTGTACTATCCATGTTGGTGAGGCTGCTGCTCTTAGAATCAGCAACCCCACGATTCCGACCTGGAGATGGATTTTTAGTTTTAAGTGTTTTAAAATATTTTAGCGACACTGTATCCAGTCAGTAGTACATAGCCTATAATTCTTGGTTATTTTTTTATTTTACCACCACTTTATAACCTGGTATGAACCTTCAAACATTTGATTCTAATATTGAATTATAATTCATCCTTTGATATAATTTGGATCACTTATGAAGAAAGTATACATATATTATATACTAACATTAGAAAAACATGCACAAATTTTTGTTTTCACCCAGAATTTTTCTGGTAACTTATGTAAAAACCAACTGGTATAGACAATTTTGTGTTACTGGTCAAGATTCCTTTTTGTTTTTGGATTTTTTTATTATTGAGATATAATTGACATACAACATTATATTAATTTCAACATAGTGATTTAATTTTTGTATATGCTGCAAAATGAACACGACATTAAGTCTAGTTACTATCCATCAATATACATATTTATAAAATTTTGTTTTTCTTGTGATGAGAACTTTTAAGATTTACTCCTAGCAGCTATCAAATATGCAGTGTAGTATTATTAGCTATAGTTGCCATATTGTACATTACATCTCAAGACTTATCTATGTTATAACTGGGAGTTGGTACCTTTTGCCATTCCATGAAATGTCATTTTACTTATTTATGTCTTAATTTCTTTTGGCAATATATATATTTTTTAATTAAATCTTTATTATTCAGATTATTACATTTGTTTATCTTTTTTCCCCTCCAATGTTCCCCTCCATCCGGCTCCCATACCTCCCTCTACCCTTACCTCCTTCCCCTTGACCTCATCCATAGGTGTATGATTTATGTCCAGTCTCTCCCTGCACACCCCTCACCCCTTCCCCTTGAGAATTATCAGTCCACTGCCTTTCTGAGCTCCTGATTCTATTATATTCACCAGTTTATTCTGTTGATCAAATTTTTAATTCACTTAATTTTTAGATTCACTTGTGGATATCTATGTATTTGTTGTTCATAATTTTTACTTTTACCTTTTCCTTCTTCCTCTTCTTAAAGAGTACACTTCAGCATTTCATATAATCCTGGTTTGGAGTTAATGAACTCCTTTAGCTTTTTCTAATCTATGAAGCTCTTTATCTGCCCTTCAATTCTGAATGATAGCTTTGCTGGATAGAATATTCTTGGTTGTAGGTTCTTGTTATTCATCACATTGAATATTTCTTGCCACTCCCGTCTGGCCTGCATAGTTTCTGTTGAGAAATCAGCTGACAGTCATATGGGTGCTCCCTTGTAGGTAATGAACTGTTTTTCTCTTGCTGCTTTTAATATTCTCTCTTTGTCTTTTGCTCTTGGTATTTTAATGATGATGTGTCTTGGTGTGGTCCTCTCTGGATTCCTTTTATTTGAGGTTCTGTGTGCTTCCTGGACTTGTAAATCTATTTCTTTTACCAGATGTGGGAAGTTTTCAGTCATTATTTCTTTAAGTAGGTTTTCAGTATCTTGCTCTCTCTTCTTCTGGCACCCGCACAATTCTGATGTTGGTACGCTTGAAGTTGTCCTACAGGCACCTTACATTATCTTCACATTTTTGGATTCTTTTTTCTTCTTGCTTTTCTAGTTGAGTGTTTTCCGATTCTTTATATTTCAAATCTTTGACTTGATTCTTGCCTTCCTCTAGTCTGCTGTTAGGTCTCTGTATAATATTTTTTATTTCAGTCAGTGTATGTTTAATTTCTAATTGATCCTTTTTCATCTCTAGTTGGTTCTTCTTCATCTCCAGTTGGTTTTTTTTTTTCATCTCCAGTTGGTTCTTTTTGAATCTTCTCTTCGGTCTTGCTAACTTTATCCAACTTTTCTAGGATATTCTTGAAAAACCTTATAAGTGTGGTTTTGAACTCTATATCTAGTCATTGGTTTTCCTCCATTTCTTTTGTTTGTGATCTCTTCCCTTGTCTCGGCATTTTCACTACGCCAGGAGAACTTCTGTGTTGGATTCAGCCTTATGATATCAGACTTGCAAAACTGCAAAAGCCTCTCTGTTGAGCTTGGGATGGGTGGAGTCCCAGTCGGCCTCACCCACCACGGCCCCTGAGTCTCACGTGACTGGGTAATCGCTGGAGCGGTCCCTGTGCGTGTGCGCACTGTCACAGTGCCTCTAGACTGCTGCCTTTTCGGCTCCCCTGCACTCTGGGACCATATGAATCTGGGTTTTAGTGGAGTTAGAAGTGACGCAGTTGGGATGCTTTGTCTCCCGCCCTCTTTTGAAAGCCAGCGGCATAATCATCTGTCGTCTTCTGCGCACAGTGCCGTGCGCGCCGCCCGACTTTTGCCCTCCTGCGACTCCCCCAAATTTCCATGCACTTCTCCCTTTCCACAGTCCAAACTCCCCCTGTAGGAGTTTCGGCTGGACCTGGGGTTTAGTGTTGTAGGATAAGGGGTTCAATGCCATTGGGAGTCTCCGTTTCCCTCCCGCCTGAGAGAGCCAGCCAGGTACTCTGGCACCCGCTCTCTCCATGCGCGCGTCTCTGTACCTCCGGTTTTTGCAGCTCCTCTGGTTCTCTGTGAGCCCCTCTCTTTCCTTCTAGTTGTAGAATTTCCACTCAGCCAGCTTTCCTGTGGTTTTGGATGATGTCCGTTGTCCTTTAGTTGTAGTTTTGAAATTGTTGTGCGAAGCAGCAGTGTAGGTGTTTATCTATGCCGCCATCTTGGATTCTCGGCCAGTTGGTACCTTTGATTCCCTTCATCCATTTTGTCCACCCTCTGCTTCCCCCCATCTCTGCCAACCACCAGTCTGTTCTGTTTCTATAAGCTTGATTTTTAGAATTCCTTTTAAATAGAAGAAGAAGTTGAAAAAATGTTTATCTAATTTTTAATGAAAGTTGCTCAGTAATTCCTAAGTGTTGGCCAGAACCTTGCGAACCATCTAGAAATTGCTTTCTTCTCACCTCTCTCAGTGGTTAATATGTGCTACCTTGTATTGTCTTGGACTGAGATCTTCTCAGTTATTTCTACCACACCTCCTTTTTCTCTGCCCCACTTCACTCACAGAATTGACCTCTACTCTGTTATCTTCCTTCTATCCTAGCAGACCACCTGCAGGATTTCTGCCTTTTCCTTCACTGGCAAGGGCTTGGGGGTAGGGCAGGGATGACAGTTTATGTGTGTGCTTGTCACAGGCCTGGCCCAGGCAGTCCCCACAGAGCGTTTCCTGGGTTGGAGGAAGAGTATTCATCTTTGTTTGCACGTATTTAGTCCACAGTCAAACCCCACAGCCCAGGCCCAGACAGTCTTCCTCAGTCAGTAGCACTCAGTGATGATCTTGGTCAAACTGCGGATTTGCGGTGGAAAGAATACTAGCCTTACCTCAGTACATGTTCTTGTTCTTAGTGTACTAGATGCAGATGTGAATTCAACAGAGAATGGAAGGGAGCCATCTGCCTTTGACAGAGTTCTTAATTGAGGCCGTGGGGGAAACCATGGGCTATGATGTCTTAGACTTATGAAAGTATGACTTACTTTCATATTACTTTTGGGTTACTTCAGTCTGTGTACCTAATTAAAGAATCTAAGGACTTGCCTTCTATTGGTAGAATGATTATTACTCTTTTTCCCTAGGATCAGACAATGGTAAGTATAGAAAGCTTAGTTTGAGAAGTGAATTCTATCACTTAAGGAGGGGTAGAAGGTAGACTTTAGGATTTTAAAGGTCTATATAGATTCTTCAGGTTTTATAACTAAATGGAAGTCCTAATATTTCATATTTAGTCACATAATTAACATCTAGTTGTTAAATTAACTAACCTTGTTCACTATTTCTTCAAAATTTTTATAGAGTTTGGTATAAGTATGTTTGACATTTAAATGTAATTGAATTATAAATAATACAGTTGATAATGAAATATCTCCCTTGGCCCTTTTCTTCAGAGAGAAAAAAGAATACTCAGCATGCCTTAAGTTTCCTCAGTGTTGATAAATGCTTCAGGAAATGTTTTGATCAGTGGCAAAGTGTCATTCGGTTTCCAGCTGTTGCCAGGTGTTGCGAAGTCTCAGCTTCAGTCCCTGACATCTCTAGTTTCCAAAACTACCTCCTCTTAGAAGAGTTTCTTCACCTACTCATTTTCCCTCGGGCTTTCTTCTTTTCATCTTGTATTTTTCCACTCTTTTGGCAGACCTGCATGGGCAAGGATGTAACTCTTCACGTCTCAGCAAGCAACCCAGCAATGCTGCTGTACCAGAAGTTTGGATTCAAGACTGAGGAATATGTTTTAGATTTTTATGATAAGTATTACCCCTTGGAGAGCACAGAGTGTAAACATGCATTCTTTCTGAGGCTCCGACGCTGATGTGACTTGAATAGAGCTTTTTACAGAAAAACACTTATGCTTCTACAAACAGGTCTTCACATAGACCTTACTCATTTCACTGTGAGTCTAATCTCTGCGATTAGACATTCATTGAACTCTCAACTAAGATGAGAAAAGAGGTGGGCGGTGGAATGAAAAGTGACCGGCTCGTCAGAAAAATCACTGTGTCCAGTCCTTTCTGGAGAGGCCTTCAACCCACATCTTGGAACTTCACAGTTAATTAACATTGAGATGCTGCTGTCCTTTCATCGGACAGTTTGTAAGATTAAAATTATCTAAACTGATACTCTTGGTGAGAGATAATCCATCTGTCTTAATTTTAAGAATGAGCAAATGTGTTTGCTGTTAAAGACCCTTACGGAGTCCTGGGATGATGAGAGATTATGAAATGGTTATATAAAGGGATGCCAACCCTTTTCCCAGACTTGTTGTGTTGTCATTGAACCCAGCAGGACTTTCAAGTAATTGAGGTTCTGTTGTCTCTCTCTGACTTTGGTCACAATCAAAATAAATGTCATGTCTGAACATTACTTCGGCTGTTCTGTTAGCATCTCCTACCAGAGGTTGGTCTGGGAGTGGAAAGTTACAGCCTCCCTCTGCCTGTGAATTTGGTTTGGTGTTGGAGTGGCTGAGCAGCCTGGTTGGAGGTGTGCTGGGGCGGACCTGTATGATCTATAGGACTAGGCTGTTTGGTGTGTGTGCGGTGTTGGAAGAGACTGACTTTTTTTTTTTTTAATTTACAATGTATTTTCTAATAGTTAATACATTCCAAGGCATTTTTATGGTATTTGGAAGGTTAACATGATAAAAGTGAGTTCTCAGAATGCTCTGGCTAAGAGAAAATCATGAAAATTGGGAAATTATAAATGACCCCCTGAAAGTTGGCATGAAATGTGTAACTTGTAAAGGCATTGCTCCCAGGGATACATTTGATACAAATTTCCTGGATTACACAGTTATTTTGTTTATTATATTCCATCCATGAGTGTGATACTTGTCTTTCTCTGACTGGCTTATTTCACTTAGCATAATCTCCAGGTCCCTTCAGACTATCTCAAAGGGTAAGAAAGCCTTCTTTTTCACCACTACATAGTATTCCATTGTGTACCACATTTTGTTTTTGATCCATTTATCTGATGGGCACTTGGGCTATTTCTGGAATGTAGCTATTTGTAAATACTGCTGCTCTGAACACAGGGGTATGTATATTCTTTCTGATTGATGTTTCAGGATTCATAGGATATCTTAGTCAAATGGCAGTTCCATTTTTTAACTTTTTGACAAAACTCTATATTGTTTTTCATGGTGGCTGCACCTGTCTGCATTTTCACCAGTGTACCAGGGTTTCCTTTTCTCTACATCCTCACTAACACTTGTCATTTGTTGATTTGTTGATGATAGCCATTCTGGCATGTGTGAGATGATAACTAATTGTTATTTTAATTTGATGATTAGTGACTTTCAGCAGTTTTTCATGTGTCTCTTGGTAATTCGTATGTCTTCTTTGGAGAAGTGTCTATTTAGATCCTTTCCAATTTTTAATTGGATTGTTTGTCTTTCTTTTGTTGAGTTGTAAGAGTTCTTTATATATTTTGGAAATTAAGCCCTTATCAGATATATATCATTGCCAAATATGTTCTCCCATAAAATGGGATCTCTTTTCTTTCTTTCTTTCTTTTTTTGTTTTACTCTTTATTTTTTTTATTTTTTATTTTTTTAATTAAATCTTTATTATTCAGATTATTACACTTGTTTCTCTTTTTTCCCCTCCATAGTACCCCTCCACCCAGCTCCCACCCTCCCTCTGCCCTTAGCTCCCTCCCATTGATCTCATCCATAGGTGTATGATTTTTGTCCAGTCTCTCCCTGTACACCCTTCACCCCTTTCCCCCTAAGAATTAACAATCCACTCCCTTTCTGTGCTCCTG